>OY757268.1:5163279-5274708 GCA_963584085.1 Pyrausta aurata
ATAGGTAATTCATCGTCGAACACTGAGACCTTATTAATCAAATAGTTAATGAGTTATAAAATTTATTAACTAATATTATTTTAAGTTCGAAAAAGATATTTGTTTTATAATTTGGCCATTAAACTGTACTCGTATTTAAGGTGTTATTATTTTTTCATCCCATAGTGATGTGATTAGGTAGAAGATAACGCATTATGACGCGAAAACATTTTTGGCGAAAAATACCTAAGTGACAAGATTAATAGGTTTCAATAAATTATACATAACGACACAAAGACCAGCTCACCTTGCTCGAAGTGGCTTCCTCAGCCTTCCCTTTACCGATGTTCTTAACCTTTTTCCTCTCGACGCGCTTGGTCTTCGGAGAGTCAGTCTTGTCGCCGTTCTTCTGGCTAACATCTGGATGTTTCTCGTCTATCGGAATGTCGCGAAGCACGTAGACTGTGTCGCCTTGACGGACTTGTAGGTCACCCCGCATGAGGGAGAGGTAGAATTGGTGCCCTTCTTCGGTGTAGTCATCGAGAGGGATTTCGCGGTCCACCTGCTGAGAGGTTAAAGGTTTTATTACATTTTGATCAGTGTAAGGGCTGGCCAATACTTTCAATGTACAATTTCAATGTCATCCCCGTTGACGTATAAGTAGTGTGTGCTTCTAGAAAAATACAAACAGATCTAAAACAAGGTATGTATCTACTAGTATTTCATAAAACAATATCAAATCTACGTGACTAGATGTATTTTTTATATGATATCTTAGTTTATTTATTTTTATTTTTTTCACTGTATATTTGACGTTCAAAAGTGTCATTTCATGACCTAAATTTAAAAAAGATTTCTAATATGAATTGATTATGTATGAGCGATGGGGAAGGCCCCACACTATGAATGTGAATTAATAAGCTCACTCGAGCTTATTGCCCATTGCCCAATGGGCACGACACATTTCGCGAATAATTGATGGCCGTCGGAGCAGAGAAATAGTATTGATAGACGTCCAGCGGCAAGATTGAATGACATCGTAAAGAGCGCAGAATCACACCGGATGGTGACTAGTTGCATTTTTTGGAATCGGTCTCCATTAAAAACAAGGAGGAGGCCCATGTCTCACTGTGGACGTCTTGTGTCTAATAATTATTTCATTATAGTAGGAAACAGTTACAGTAATGACGATTATAATCTCTGTGAGTACACTCACCGCGGTGTGCGGCTCGCAGTGGTGGCAGTAGTGCGGCGCGCGCGTGTCGGCCACCCGCATGCAGCGCGCGTGCTGCCACACGCCGCAGCGCGCGCCGCCGCACTGCACCATGAGGCCCTCTTCCACGTGGAGCCCGCAGATGCACATTATCACCTCCTCTGTTCAACAATTTTAAAGTAGTAGTAGTTAAAAACAAAAAATAACGTAATGAGTAAATAAAAGTCACTACAGGAAAACCGCTTCATTGACACTTCGGTTCGGGGGAGGCGAGAGCGTCTCCGCGCCGCCCGCTGTCGCCTCCCCCGCGGGCCGCCGCCCCGCAGTCCCAATGAAGCGGTTTACCTATAACTAATGTAACGATAATTCACAATGATAGTGAGCTGAACGAGTACAAATTGTGGTGATCAAAAAGTAAAATAAAAAAGAGGCAAACTCACCGGTCTTAGCTTTCTGCAAGAATCCAGTTGGTAGTGGCTCTTCGGGACCGAGTATCTTGGTCAGATGTTCCGCACAGTCCGTTTTCGCCGAATTGTACACCTATAAATTAAAATAATATAGTTAGATCACTAATGAACTCTAAACAGATTATAAAATAGTTCACGGCCTATTAGGGCGCGTTTCACGAAATTCAAATTCAAAATCTTTATTTCAATTTAGGTCATGAAATGACACTTATGAACGTCAAAATATACAGTGAAAAAAATAAAAATAAATGTGCCCTGAAAGGGCCGAAACATGTCTCCTTATCTTACTAGCTGTCCGAGACGACCGCCGCGCCACTTTGTATCGCTGCTGATTTCCCGGATTAAAGAAGAATAGTAAAAAAAACATCAACGCTCTCAAAAGCTCACATGCCCCGGCTGATTGACATGATCACAAGCAACGCTCGCGGGCAAAGTGGACCGGGAAAATAGGCAGTCGTGAGCGCGGTCGTGGTGGACGGCAAGTGGAACGCATACTAAGTAAAAGGTCGGATACGACCAGGAGGGCGTTATTTACTTATTATTTACCTTCTTCAGCTGCACCGCGGCGCTACCCAGCGCGGACAGGCGACCGTGCTCGCGCATCGCGTTGGCGAGCACCGTACAGACGTCTGCGTCGAACTGAGCGACATTCTCGTAAGCGCCGCGAGAGATGTTCGCCTCAATGGTGGACAGGTCTGATGCCGGTTGGTTAGGTTCTGTGCTCTTGATTTTGCTCTTCATGAACGGCGCGCAGAGAAGCTTGTCTTTGTCGTCTGGAAAGAATGAGTAATTGAATATAAGTCTCATAAATGCAGTTAAGGGGTGAACTTTCAAATGTTTAATAAAAGTGCAGAAATCCTTATTAAATATTTACTGTCCAAAGCCATATGTGATAATGGTAGGTAAAATACAAATAATTATGATAACCAACTAGATAGGCAAACAGTAATGGTACGGACAACAGCACATCCAAAAACGTCTTAAGCAGTGTTGTATTAAGGATTAGTTTTTGACAAAAATGTATGTGCGTTTGTACACACAGCCGTACGTCACACTACCCCACTTTGACCTTGAGGCCGCCTCTATTCCCTACGCAATAAAAGCTGTTTTCACATGAGAAACTTGACATGCTGTCGTCTGTATATAGCCCCCTAGCCTGGTGTAGAGTAATGATGTTAAAAGGGGGGTTAGGTTATCTTCATACCTTTTACAGCCACAATGGCGCTATAGAGCGCTTGGAAGACCTTCTTCAGCCTGGTATTCTTATCCAGCGATGGATCATCGACCAATTTGATCAGATTCTTCACGGTATCTTCCTTGGACGCGCGGATAGCCTGCAGCCTCGCTCGGAACACGTCCGGGTTCATAGTATCGGGCAGCGCCAGCGGGTCCACGTTGATGTTGGTGGTGGTGGACACGGTGGGCGTGGCCGGGGCCGGGGCCGGGGCGGCGCTGGGCGGGGTCGAAGTGGCAACGGGGGCGGCGCATGCCGGCGGTGACGGTGGCAACCCGATAGAAAGACGTTCTCTGATGCGACGCACCTGGATTGTAAGATATTAATCACTTTAGTATTGCTCGATACGTTAAGTGAGATGGACATCGCCTTGAAAGAATTAAACTATGTGATTATACCACCAGACCACATCTACACCTAACATCTAGCGCGATCGTTATTAAATAAATAATCTGGAAGGGTGGTGATTCTTTAACTTTGTACATAATGATAAACGAAGTCCATTGAATAACACTACATAACATGAAACTTAGCTGAGAGAAGCTGAACTAAAATGTTTCAAATGCTCTATCTCTTTCGCTTATTACATTGAAACAAATGTAATCAGTAGAGATACTTCACAAATTTGAATAATGTTTTATAACAGTTGAAAATTACTTACATTCTCGAGATTCCTAAACAAGAAGCAGTGCCGCTCTTTCACCAGATTCCTTTCCTTCGCCGTGAGCGGTTTCATCTGCGGCTCCTGCCACAGCTTATTTAGATGTTGCTGGTACTTGTTTAGTATCGTCATGTTCTTTATATCACACGCCGTTACTGTCTGTTGTTCTGATTTCTTATTACATTTGACAGCTTTCCGCGGACGGCCGACGCGCGGTTGGTTGCCATTGGAGCCCTGTGATTGGTTGGAAGCATTCGATGGAGTTCGCGACTGCGTCTTGACTGGTTGCTTCGTGATTCGTTGCGACTTCCCGCCTATCACGCCGCGGCAGTCTTCCGAATCGCATTTGCAAGGCTGAAATAATATTACGGAATATATTAATTAGACTGAATTGGGAATTTATATTCAGCTAATAATGTGTTTATTTGCTGTGATTAAAGGTACAGTACAACAAATATGGATCTTTAAAGGTAGTTGTGTTTTCATTTTAGCTATTAAATTAAATTATGTAAATAATGCGTAAGAGCGCTTTCACATTTAGTGTCGCGCTGCTGTCAATTTCATACATAAATGACAACAGTAAGCCTTTCACGTTAGAGCGACGCGCTGCTGTCGCTCTAATGTGAAGGCGCACTTAATTGCACGCAAAGAGTGTTGATTAATGCAGTACCTGGCCAACAGCAGGATTGAACAGCGAGAAGTTGTAATCGTACGTCAATTCCTCGTCTGGTTCTATGTCACGCAGGGCGAAGAGCGCCATTCTGAATGTGCCTGTAATGTAGGAAATAATTTTAATTTAGTTACTGTTAGAAATCACTCGATAATTAAAAAACAGGTATGTACGATGTTTTGGCGCCTAACCTCTTTCGAACGAAAA
Organism: Pyrausta aurata; assembly: GCA_963584085.1. NCBI lineage: Eukaryota > Metazoa > Arthropoda > Insecta > Lepidoptera > Crambidae > Pyrausta > Pyrausta aurata. The sequence continues at coordinate 5,167,711 of OY757268.1, forward strand.
TCGCTCGCACACACCACAAGCTACAGCTGCACGCGATTTAGGCTCATAAGGTGGCGTTGATCTCGTATTTTAGCTTAAGAATTACATTGCGGCTTTACCTTGTCAGGGATTTTAGGTAGGCCTATCTAAGAGCAAATTGATAAGATCCATTTTATACACTTGATATTGTTCCGCATCTTTAAGTTCGAGCTAGTACTATTATATCTTTTGTGGTTCACGTTTCTACTCTTTCTGATAGTGTGACCGGTGCATTTATATCATCTTAACCATCTGTTTGTTATCAGCGGGCCTAAGATGCGCGGCAATCGATGGACGATATAGAGGCGAGCACGTCGGGCCCGCAAGTGCGAGGGCGGAACACATCCGTACCGTTGGAGGTCCACTTCTGCATCTCGCAGTTGGGCCGGCAGGAGTGGTTCACGAAGCGGCCGTCGCCGCCCATGCGGTGGCCGTCGATCACCAGCCCGCCGTCCAGGTGCAGGCAGTAGTGGTGCGTGTCGCGCGCGTACCGGGTCGCCATGCGCTCCTGGACATGCCAATACTTAATGTTACACAACACATTTGAACAAGGAGAAACGAGCAGGATGGCAATCTTATTATGTTTATGAAAGCATAACATCATCAGAAGGTAAGGAAGAAGGAAGGCGTGTGATTGTATGCAAAAGAAATAACATGCTAAATAAATGATTTGATTTGATATGCGGACCCCAGATGAAATGGACCCAGGGCAAGGCAATGACGATAATGTAGTTCAACATTTGACATTGGATTCACGCTAGGAATAAAACAAGGCGCTACCATGTGCCATCGAAAACTCGGGGACCTTATCTATTTCCCAATCATGTTCTATTTTAAGTTTTCAACGCATTTTTAGCACGCGTCAGAAAAACGCTCCCGCATTCTTATCTTTCGGCCTTGCCTTATATCCTGCCTGAATTAATTGGCGTTTGCAATGAGGAGCCTATGAATTAGTACAGATGTTATTATGTAAACATATCATTTAATGTTTGCGGAAAAACAAACCACTGCACCAGTAAACAAACGAACATACAAGATAAATCTCGAATCATCTGAATACAAAATATATTCACCTTGAACTCCTTATCGGACACCACTTCGCCGACGTACTCGAGTATGAAGTCCCCAGAGGGTATCTTGTGTTTGGTGCGCACGCCCCAGCCTTTGTTCTCCGTCATGAACTTCTCGAGACCGGAGGCCCACTCGTGACGCTGGATGCGCTGGTTCTTGCATTTGTCACTGGAATGAAATTTAAAAAAAAAGTTTTAAGAATATCACTCATTACCAAGCTAGAAATCTAGAGTAGCAAAGCGTGAACTTATAGATAGATATGATACTTCTGTAAATATGCATGATTTAGGAATAGGATATTTGACGAGCCCGCGACCTTTAAGTCCATTGATTTTGAAGTTAACTAAAATAAAAGTTAACCAAAAAGATTTAGTAATATTGCTTCATTTAACATCTAATGACATTCGTCAAGTTCCTTTGTCGCATATAACAACTATCAATCGTTTTTGTGTCTATTTAAGACGATTTATAATATCTACGACGACTATTCTATTACATTCAATCATGTATTTAAAAAAAGTTAATGTTATTTACCCGCAAGGACATAGTTGTGGAGAACATTCAGAGAACACCAATCTGTTTATACAATCCTCGTTACAGCCAGACGCAGGGGCACAATTGCACGCAACACTTTCACATTCCTCCGCGGATGGCTTTACGTCATAGTACACATCTGCGGAATAAACGAATCAATATAGTAACTTAATCATAAACGAAGATAAATTGAGGAAATAATCAGTATTTAACGTACTTGTGCGAATCTTTTTGTAATTCCACGAAGGGACCGGCTGGTTGTAGTGTTGTTGCCACCAAATGTCGTAAGGCAGAGAGAAGTGTTGCAATCGGCGTCGGACCCATCGCTCGCAGTACGGCGGCGGTGCGAGAAGGCCGGGAGGAAATTCCGTTTGGGTGACGAGATTTTTGCCCTTTCCTTCGGGTTTTGGACTAAAACAATAGGTATATTTAAATACAAGGTCATTATTTACACGGAAACAAAATTGCGATTGATTAATAAATACTTACTCTTCTTTGTAGTAATCAGAGAAGAGACCCGCTGCCAAAAATTTCTTCCTCAGCCGAGGATTTCTCTTCGACACGACGGGCTTCTCTCTGTTGTCGCTCGCCGGGCTGTCGTCGCGGGAGGAGGCGACGCGTTTCTTGCAAATAACATTCTTCGAGAGCACATCAATGCTCTTCTCGAAATCTATCTCTTTTTCATTCAGTGGCAAAGGATCGTTCTCGTCGTGATCATGCAATGTGTCGATAGACGGCTCGCGTGATTTTGTATTCAGCCTTCTACTCATAACTGTATCTAGTGAACTTTCTCTGGAGCTCGAGTGAACTTCACGCACTTTCTTACTCGCTTGACACGATCTGGACTTTCGTCTTGCAGAAATGTTCAAGGGTTTAGATTTTTCAGCCACCGTCTCAGCGACTGTTTTCTTGTTTTCTGTCTTTTTATTTTTATTTTTAAGGTCTTCATTGTTGTTGTCGGAACTTCGAGTTAGTCTCCTTTCGCTTGGATATAAAATAGCTAGACTGGACTTTGGTCTTAACGCAATCTTATTATTCTTTTCGATAGCCTTTCTTTTAGAAAATATTTCTTCAATTTCTTGAGACGGCGACATTGCCCGAGTCTTTCTTTTCAGTCTTTCCAAATTGTCCAATCGGCTTCCAGGGCGATCACTTTTCAGATTCAAAAGGCTCAACGGTATGCTGTCTTCGGGATCATTACTAATCGAACTGGCCAGTGATGGTATACTGTCTGACTCACTCAGTACTTCCCATTTATTGACATGATTTCTAAGTTCTTTTTCAGATTTACTTTGTTTTAGCTGCAAGGCTGGTGCTCTGAGAATTGAGGAATTCGAGTTCTTCTTTTCTGATGTAGATTGAGATTTGTTAACTTTGTTCTTATAAGAAGGCATATCCTTTCCCTGTAATTTTTCAAGAGCAACTACCGTCAAACGGCCCTGCTTCGGACATTCATCTTTATTTAGCACAACTTTCAGCTCTGGTTTTTTACTGTTGTTTGTTCTTTCTAAGAAACTGCTCATAGCTTCACCATCTTTTGGCACTCTCTCAAACACAGAATTTGTATCGGTGTCTTCAGATGTGAAGTGACTGTCTGAAACAGCACTTTGATTGCTTGGTTCCACCTTCTTCTTTTTCTTCTTAATACTAGGAAATCCAGTTCTATTGATTGCTTTTCTTCGTCTAGGCTTCTTTTTCATTGCTTCACAATTCTTTACATCATTTACTTCAACTTCAGGTTTTTTAATTGGAATACTTATTTTCTTAGTTGGATCCATAAGGGGTAATCTTTCCGCTTGAACTTTTGGTACTAACATTTTTGATGGTAGCACTAATTTGCTTTCTCTAATAATACTATTAGTTGTCTTTTTCTTCTTCTTATCGTTAGTATCGTCATGTTCATTACTCAAGTTCCTTTTGGGCTGTCTTAAATTATGACCACTACTTGTTTCTTGTATCTTATCTGATAATACGGATGCTATGGATTCTCCTCTTTTTGGTCTAATGATTGGATCTGGTGTTTCAGAAAGCAGTGCTAACGGAATTTCAGATTCTGTATCAATGGGGCTCAATAAACCATTGGTGCTTTTATCATTTTTGCCCTTCGATTTGAATTTGTTCGTTTCACATAATGCGTTGTTAACGCAAATTGAGGACTTAGGTATTTGATCTTCCAAATCTATTGATGGTTCAAAAATTCCAGTTGGTTTATCAACATTCACAACAACAGTTGGTTCCATAGTAAGTTCAGATGCTTTTGTCTTTTTGGCATCTAATGTTTTGTTCTTAGAAACTGGAGATTTTATCACCGTGGCTCTAGTGTTCATCTGTGATATTTCTTTATTCTTAATTTTTTCTTCAACTTTACTGACATGATCAGGTGAACTACAGTTCTTCTCTTTTTCTAATATTCTTGACTCGATAGATTTTCGTATATTATTGTTCAACAAGGTATCTAAAACTTTAGTAGCTGCACTTGGATTTATTTTAGATACTAAATTACTTGTAAGGCCCTCAAGTCTATTTTTCTTTCGGGTCATTATTTCAGACTTTTGCGCTGGCGGAATAGAGCTTTTGTATAAGGTACGCGCCGACATACTTTTCAGTGGATCAACTCCTGAAGAATTTGTGCCATCACTTTGCGCTGAATTGGACGGCGATGAAGATTCTGACATTTCAGTTTCTTTAGTGTCCGTCTTTTCATTATTTTGATTAACATCTTTGTTAATACTGCTAGTAGTCTTTTCCTCCGATAGCTTTTTCGAAAGCGATTGCACAACTTGATCAAGGCTAGAGTGAGAGGCCACTTTCTCAGCCTCAAGCCTGTGACGCTTCTTAGGTGTTACTATTGGCGCTGAATTTCTCATTGGAGAGGATTTGGTTTCAGATCTAGGTGACATTTTTGGAGTATCTTGCTTCGTTGAGTCTGCCTTCGCATCAGATTCTTTTGCTTTAGGTAATGACTTTTCCAAATCATTTACCATTTTATGAACAGCTTTTAACTTTTCAGACGTTTCATAAATCTTCTTTGATAATTCTGATTGCTCAGATGTAGGCTTTTTTATCGACAGTTCATCATCAGTAGCATTGAGTGAATTCGGCGAATGGGTTTTAGAAGTACTAGATGAAGTTTGCTCATCAACTTTCACCACCAAGCCTTCCGTTCCTGAACTAGAAGTAACTTTGGATGCTTTGTTTTCACTAGTCTGGTTTTTATTTTCTGCTGGCAAGGAGGTCGGCGATTGTTTCGAACTTTCATTGCTCTTCTTCGATTTTTCGTGAGCAGTTTTTGTTTTTGGAGATTCATCAGATATATTATTATGTAATTCTCCTAAACAGTCGGTTTCCGTACACAAAAACTTATCAGTACTAGTATCGTTTTTAGAGTTATCATCAAATTCTGCAGTAACTAAGCTTAGACTTAAAGAATTACTAGTAGAGGAGTTGATATGGTAGTGTCTCTTTTTAAGAGGCAATTTATGTTCATTTGTGTCTTTTCCACCTTTGCTTTGAGATTCCGTCAACTGTTTCTTGTGTCTTCTTTTAGAAGTTGGGGTAGTTATTTCTTGGTTATCCGATGTTTTTCGTTTTTTCGACCCCCTCTTCACGATTTTCGCAGGTGGAGGCTCTACGGGCTGTTTTTCCACAGTTTTTACTTGACATTGAACAGGAGAACTATTTATAAGTTTTGGAGCAATTTGACAGAGTTTTATAAAATTCGAAACCAAGTTATCCATATCTTGACAGAATTTCTGGTCAACCATGTCAATAACTTTACTACAAGATTCTCGACATTTTGACACTGACCTAGAACGATGTCTTCTTTTGCTCCTGTGTCTGTGATGCTTGGTCTCCGTTTTAACAGTGATCCGAGAAGGTCTCTCGACAGGTTTCAAATTAATCTTGGGTGGTGCAAGTACTACAGTTCTCCTGTGTTTTCTAATGTGAAAAGTCGGCCTTAAATGTGGCTTTTTGAAGTTCAAAAATACATTACGTGACAGCGATTTGTTCGGAACATACGAATTTTTGGCTTTTTCAAAAATATTTGGAAGTGGTTTAAGTGGACTTTCTTTTTTCGAATTCGAAACTGATGTGCCATTCTTTACCATCTTACGATTCTTTGGAGATAATGTGCCAGTCAGATACTTTGAACTCGAATCGTGATCTTTTTTAGAACCTGGTGGTTTAGCTGCTATGCAAATAGGTGAAGATCCAAACTTATGAGTGAATACCGGCTTTAGGGCTGGGAGAGATTTTCCAACGTTTGCAGTTTTAGTGGGAGATTTCAACAAAGTGTTATTATTGTTATGTTGACTAACTTTAAATATATTGTAAGTTGTCACTGGTTGTTGGAAACCGCTGAAGACTGGACCTGGTGCAAACGGATCTGACGAATTAGGTCGTAGTAGTTGTCTTTTATTCATCTTAGCAAACCCAAAATCATATTGTGAATGTAGTGGATATTTTGTACAAACACTAATATATTTTGGACTGGCGTTGGGTTTCCTCAAGTAGCTCTCACATTCAGATTCACTCGAACTGTGGCCTAAAGTCAAACTACTGAATGTTTTATTAGTTAGTAATAGAATTTCTTGATCAGACACAAAATGTTTTTGATTTTTATAATATGACCTGTCTCTAACAGACCTTGTTTTCTTCAGCTTTCTCGTCTTTCTACGCATGCTTCTGACACTATAGTCGGTTTTGTAGCCTGATTTGTCACTTTTATATCCAGATTTATAGTCACTTTTGTAGCCTGAGCGATAGTAATCACTTTTATAGCCCGATCTACACCCGTAATCACTTTTGTATCCAGATTCTATCAACCTGCTACAACTCTTATAAGGCTTGAACTCGTGGTCGCTCTTATAACCAGACAGAATGTCTTTGTATTTAGGATTTAGATCTATTTGTTTCCATGTTGGATCGAGAGGATCCTCTACCGCCGCTTCGTTTTCACTCTGATTGTCCCTCCATGTGTTGGAGAATGATTTATTATTCTTCTTGGGTAGATTCGCCAGTTTGCTATTGAGTTCCTTTCGCTTGGCATAGACTCCTGATAGCACAGATCTATTTGTGGCGACTGTGTCATCTTCGCTATCTCCAGAATCATACTGGTTTTTATCTTTTAAAGTTTTAGGTGTGTTTTTATTTGGTTTTGGTTTGTTCTGTGGTCTACGACCAACTTTTTTTCTCGGCGGATACAGAACTCTGTCTGTTGCATATAGCATTCTATCCAGTGCAGCAATATCTAGTTTTTGGTCGTTCCTTTTAGACTTTTCAAATTTGGCTTGTTCTTGTTTCAGTGGCACTGGCGAAGGCGCTTCAGTTTTGATTTGTTTTATTTCGTTTTCTATCCTCTTCTTAGTGTAATCACAGTCGCTAGAATCTGACCTGTTTTGTGCTCGTCCACGACTTTTAGACTTCGATCGCATAGCTCTCCTTTCTCTTGTTGTGTTTTCCTTTTGGATAGATTTTCTACCTAGCCTGCCATGACTTTCGTCTACGTCGTGACGTCTAAGAGGAGAATGAGTGGGAGAGTTGTGGTTCGACAGAATTCCGGAATCAGGTGAAACATTAGGAGGATCATTACCATTATGATAATTAACAACATTTACGATAGATTTATCTTCTTTCTGAGATTCCTCGTTTTTATTCATGAAGTCTACTTGAGACGGTCTTACTTTTCGCGGTCGGCCTCTCTTCCGTCTAGATTCAACTATAACATTTTTGACATCTTCCTGAGATTCGACTGAATTCGTACTGATCGTATCTAATTTTTGTATGTCTAATTGATTAACAGAGCTAACATCGGTACCTACTACAGTTATTGGAGAGCTTTTCAGCAAATCACTGGCACTCCCTAGCTCAGACCCACCCTGCGATATATCAAGATTCATAAAGTCGTTATTGTCAACACAGTCTTCAAGGCTAGGATTTGGTATTTGCAAATCCACCGATTCCGCTACTGAAGTAATCTCTTCTAAATCTTTATTAATTTGTGACAGCTCTTCAGTCTGTTGCGGACTTAAATGTTGTGTGGCTGACAAAAAGTTAGGAGCGATCGGTGTTATTTCAGGTAAGTTGTTGATCTGACCTAGAACGCAATCGCTGATGGTCCCCACGCCGTCTATAGGATTGAGTCCACAAGGTATTGTTGTGGATGCAGTAGCATTGATAGGCGTTAACGGAGCCGTACTGCTCAAAAGTTGCGTTTGTGCAACAAATTCTTGCAAAAGACTAGAAGCATAGTGAGTGGTGCTCGGATGACCAGCATCTGAGTTAGAACACTCATTTTCTGAGCTAGATGACTCTGCAGTTGCTCTTTGTATGGCTTGCGTCACAAGTTGGGGGGTAAGCTCCATTTCACTGCCTGATCCATCACCTAAAACGTTATTTTCCAATTAATGGTATCGTCTTAAGAACTGGATAGTTAAATAAGAACAGTTTTAAAATGTTACTCACCATTATCTGCAATGGATTTGTCGTCATTGTCCGGCGACGTGTTGTGCACAGCGAAGGGCGGGAAATTAGGCTGTTGCGCCGGCGCGCTCGATGTTTGTTCTGGAAATAGTTCCGCGAGATCCGCATCGTCGATGACCTGACGAAAACGTACCAGGTTAAAATAGCCTCTGAATTAGTTCACGTTCTTTCACCGAACGCTTCCGATGTGTAGCATATTAGCAAAATTATGTACTTTCCTTACCTGTAAAGGGCAAGCGGCGACGAGTGCAGCACTGGAGTCTTCGGCGGAAGCGTGAGCGGATCCGCCGGCAGCATCAGCTGTGTCCGAGTCAGAGGACGACGACGAGGACGAAGACGATGAGGAGGACGACGACGAGGTGGACGAGGACGTGCTGCTGCCGCACGCCGCGTTCTCTTGCAATGGCGACGACAAGAACTGCAACAATCAAAAATTAATGTTACAAATTGGGAAAATGATTTAAGACAACAAGCTGTAAATATCAAATACTAAGACACGATACTTTGCGCAAAGTTAACTAGTTTCTGAGCTAAGTACTGGGGGAAGTAATAACTACATTTAAGGGGCCGTCCATTAATCACGTGAGGCTCAAAAGGGGGGGAGGGGGGTATGGAAAACATCACGAAACATCACGAGGGGGGAGGGGGGGTCTCGTTAGACATCACGTGTATTAATTTTATTTATTTTTTGTCAAAAAGCGCAATTTCTGAACCGAAATTTTGAACGGCGCGAAAATTTGAACGATTTGTAGTATGACCTTGATTGACTCGCCCGCCGTTGCTAGGCAACGACTCCCCGCGCGCCGCGCCGACCACTCGGCTCGCTCGCCAGACACTCAGTCGCCAGATGCTTCGATGTTTTACCGCCGAATGCATGCGTAACCGTTACCTTGCAATTTTTACGTTAAAATAATGTCTCAAATAGGTGAACTGTATAAAGAACTATTTGCGGAGTATAAGAAAGGAAAAAAACCTAGTGTGGCTCAGAAAGAATTCAATAAGATATGGGCTAATTCGAAAGAAAAATATACTCAAAAAGAAGAATTTACGAAGTGGGCGAATGATTTCTTACTAGATCTCCGCCGTAAGAACCAAGCAAAGAAGTCCTCTAATATTCTCTTTTATTGTTCTAATAATAAAAAGGTAAGTTAATATTCTACCTATAGTTTATCGAGTATAATGTCATTGTTAAATCTTATATGTACCTATTTTTTACAATATTGAGGTATACTTAGTAGTACATATTTATATAAAATATGCATATAAACCTTACTTAGAATTACTTTAATCGAATAGGTTTATTACGTATATATTAAAAAAATATGTAATTAATCTCTAGGTCAGATCGGCTCAATAAATGCCTTCTCTACACGTTGGACTTTAGTAGGTATATTAAGCTGAACGCTGTCTACGAGACAGTTTACTAAGCTTAAAAAACAGAGTAAAAGGTATATTTTACTAAATTAAACTAAATATTCACAAATGGATGATGGCAGTATTTATTTATGTATAGTTGGGCCGCTCAAAGAAGCCCGCTAGGCTACCTCCGTTCTTTATGTTTATTTCAATATTTGATAAATAATAATAAATAATATGAAGGATGGTTTATTTAGTTGCACGATATTAATCTCACTTGCACGAAATTCACTTCTATTCTAAGAAAATAATATAAAGGATTGTGCATGGTTCGTGTGCCGTTTTGTTTCCTCTTATAACAAATACAAAAAAATACTTGGGGATGATTAATCTACTTGCATGATAGTAATAAAATTTTATATATTTTCAGAATACCAGCGAAAAAATTCCCACTTTATCAACCAAATCCAATGTGCCAAATCCACCTGCAGAATTGTCGGGAATTACTGTTGAAGACAATGGCACAAATAAAAGCACACCAGCAGGTAGTAAACAATATAAAATTAAATAATTCATACATAATGATTATTCATATTATTATGAAATATTGAATATTTGTTTGTTGTCTTTTTGTTTATATAAATTTCAGTCATTCCAGCCCAGATTCACGCACTTTCAAGAAGCGTTACGCTCTGCATACCCCGCAAGGGTATATCCCTAAGGCGTGATCTTTATATATGTTTGTATTCCAGGTTCATGGAAACGTAAAGCTCAAGATTTGGAGTATAGCGATGAGATTTCACTGGCTTCACCAAGTACAAGTAGCTCTTTGCCAAAGCCTGTACGTGCTACTCCCGCACAGGATAAGTTGAAGGATCAGATTACCCTTCTTCAAATGGAACTTGACGTAGCTGTCCGTCGTAGGGATTCTTTGGGTGCCAGTGAAGATGACACGCCTGAGCGTAATGTGAAGAAACTGCGTCAAGAAATTGATGAATGCAAAAAAGATCTACGAAAGAAGGAGCAACATATGCGTCACTCCCATTCACATAGATTATCAATGCAATCAAAAATTAATCTGGCTTGTAGTAAAAGTCCAGACATAGTTAGTATTCTCAAAACTCGCTCTGGCCCAGGTCGCCCGCGCCTGGAAGAGCAACAACCATTATTGTTAAAAACTATCGTCGATTTGGCTATGTTTGGTGCTTCTGCGGAAGAACGACGTCGTTCAGAAATAGTTCGCAGTTGCAAGACACTAAATGACCTCCAGGAGAAACTAAACGAACACGGATTCCAAATTTCGAGAAGTAGCACATACCTTCGGTTGCTCCCAAGAAATTATACCACCTTGGAAGGTAAAAGACATGTAGTCACCGTGCCTGTCAAATTGAGTCGCCCTGAGGCAGATCACCATAAGGCTCACATCGATCAACATTTTTGTGTCGCCACAATAAGATCTTTGGAAACAGTGGCATCTATTCTCGGGCCAAACCAAGCGCTTTTTCTCTCACAAGACGATAAAGCCCGGGTGCCAATAGGCTTGACAGCCGTGAATAAACAAGCTCCACTCCTGATGCATGTTGAATATCGTGTGTCATTACCTGACCACGATTGGGTAGTTGCTGCAAGGCACAAGTTGATCCCTAGCGTTTATGCTGGGTGCATAATAAAACCAAACGATATGGGACGTGCTGAAGCAGTAACGTACTCTGGGCCAACATATGTGGCGATAAGGAGTGGCAAGCACTCCTCCTCTACAGCATCTACTCATGCTGTAGATTTCGAAAAGGTTACCACTCTTGATAATTTCAAAGATATAATGCGGGTTGAAGACGGACGGCTGAAACCTGTGGTTTTAATTTCATCAGATGGAGGGCCTGATGAAAATCCCAGGTACCCGAAGGTTATTGCTCAAGCTATACAGCATTTTAAGAAATACGATCTTGACGCCGTATTCCTCTTCACCAATGCACCAGGCAGAAGCGCATTCAATCGCGTTGAGAGAAGAATGGCGCCCCTAAGCCGTGAATTATCTGGCCTTATACTTCCACATGATTCTTGTGGTACCCATTTAGATGAACGAGGGCGAACTATAGACCATGACCTAGAAAAGAACAACTTTCAGAAGGCTGGAGAAGTTCTCGCAGAAGTTTGGAACAATGTAGTTATCGACAACCATCGCGTTGTAGCTGAGTTTGTCGAGCCCGATGACATTGCTGAGAGCTTTGTTCCTGACATGCCTTCTCCGCAATGGTATACTGAGCATGTGCGGGAGAGTCAGTATTTCCTTCAGGTACGCAGTAAAATCTCGCTTACGATTACTTAATTATTTTATCATATTTATATTTTTTATCTATAGGTACTTGTAATAAAAATATCTTCATTTCAACAGATCGTGAAATGTGATGACCGCGTTTGCTGTAGACCCCTGCGGAGTTCTCTTCGATCTGTTCTTCCGGAACGTTTTCTTGTACCACCTTACCCGATTTCACAGACATCCAGTGGCCTATGTATTCCGAAACCTCAAGAGCATGACGGCAAGACATTTGCCAACTTTCTTCTACGTCGGGCACTTTTAATTGCCCCAACGCATGAAGGTTTCATGAGAATGCCTTATGACCTGTATTGCCCTAGCCTGCAGAAGGATCGTAAGCTTCTTGTGGAAAGAATATGTCAGCAGTGTGGGCAGTACTTCTGCACTAAAAAAAGAGCAAAAGAGTGCCATGGGCACCATACTGCCCGCGAAACGCCCACGCGTATCCTCACGCTACGAGGGAGGGAGGTTCTCTGCGTAGTGCGCGAGGATGATGATGCCGAGTGGCTTGACGAAACCGAAGTTAATATGTCACAAACCTCTTTGCCAATAACAACTGCCAGTGAAGAAGAAGCTTTACCAGTTGTAACCTTAAATGAAAGTCTTGCAACTCCGTGGGACGAAGACAACATTAATTAATTATTATTAATTTATTAATTATTCATTAATTTTATTGCAAATACATATAAATGTTTTTCGAATTAAAACGCCATTTATTAAATATTTTTTTCCAGTCAAAAATAGCCTTTACATAGACTTCCAAAAAAATACACGTGATCCAGGGGGAGGGGGGGGGGGGTGGTCCCAAACCTCACCAAATATCATCAGGGGGGAGGGGGGGGTCAAAAAATGAGAAAAACGACCTCACGTGATTAATGGACGGCCCCTAACTGCAACGGAGTAAAAGTGAAGCTCTAGTTTGCCGCTCACGAGAGGTGGTATTAGCGCTCAAGAGTCAGATTGATTTGGCGCAACCGACACTTCGAGTTTAGCAACACCGTCCCTCACTGACCGCAATACGCACGTTTTCACTCGCAACTACCCATTCATATCTCATATCGTTGCATAAATTTTTACGACGCCACAGCAAGGCAAACTAATCAAACTTATTTACCTAACTATTCATATTCGTGTATACTAGGTCCAATCAAGTGCAATAAATACATATTTATATGTCTACCTACTCTCGGACGCGTCTATATCGTAGATTTACGATTCACCATAAATATACAGTTACATCTCTTACAACAGCATTGATGGGTACACTGTGCAAGCATGTATTTGTCCTCTTACCAGGTTTGCCTTTTCAATATGAATGCACAACTCACGATTCTCGATAACACAATGAAAGCGAAGGATTTACAACACGCTAGTAGGTACTCGACTTTACTACACGGCATAACTCGTATACTATCGCAATTTATTAGGAATTGACTTATCGAATGCTTACATAAACAGTTCAGGACAAGAAGTGAAATATTAAATTAATAAAAACAACAATTTTACTATTAACAAAGTAAAAAAAAAGTTAACAAAAGGTAACTTAACCATGAAGACTTTGAAGAATCCATTTAAAGAAAACTTTATTTCCACTTGGAAAAACTTAGTAACTGAAGTCCTCCCAGACTTAAGACAAAAATAAATACACAATGAAAGACCACCGCAAGTTGCTTTAGCTACCTTGGTGATTTACCAGACTTTTGGCATTGTCACATAGAATGATTCAAAATTCTTGATGTTAATTCTTATTCGTCCCCCGCGGGGACGCCAGTGTAAATGTCTGATTTCTCGTAAAAGTGTTAACGCAAAACACGCATGTTCATTGTAAGAACCTCGCAGAGGCAACCATAGTAATGGACGGCGTATGAGTTTGCCACTGAGATATTAAAACTTTAGTTTCCGTGGGTATCTGCAGAACAGTTCCATAATTCTCGTAAAATAAGTACTGAAATATAACTGTTTCAAATTGCAGTTTTTTTTTTTAGTCTAAGAAAATTTGAAAGTTATAAGGTCCTTTTTCCGTGCACATAAAACGCATTTACAGATCTTGAAGAAATTTACATAAAGACCTATGACCACGGATGCTGTAAAGCATTCGAAACGTCAGGAAATTAAAATTCAAATAAATGTGCGCGTAATATATTCGTAAAATGTTTTAAACAATCACATAGAGAATTTTAAATTACAATTAATCAAGTGCACAAGTGCTCCAATAAACATTACTTTAGTTAAGAAACTGTAATAAGCCATGAAACATGTAAGTAATTTCGATATGTGCCCATTTTTTTATAAATACTGTATGAAGAATGAATCACGAAAATTAATAATCCATTGAGTATAATCGTGTCATACAATAATTTGTCGGTGACTACAGAAAGCATTAACAAATGAGCAAGTTTGACGCGTGTTGTGTTGTTTTCATCATTGGGTTGATTTGTCCGAGGGTGTTAATCAATAAGGCGGAAGGGCAAGCTACCCTCGGCACTGGAAGGGGTTGAGCAAGTGTCGTGTGGCCGGCTCTTATCACGGCTCGCATATCAAATACTACCGGCTACCCCATAACCAACGGCGACGGCACCAACTTGCTTTTTATTACAGAAAACTTCATACCCACCACTATTTTAAATAGCCCATAAATTTTAAAATACGTTTCGCTTATTCATACAACAAAGCCTGCTCATAAGTAGACTAGGCTGTTGTTAGTCATAAGTGGTGAACGGAACTAAATCATACAATCACAACAGACAAATATGAAAGCTTGGTGCATTTGAATCGACAATAGGGTAACGGTACCGTATCTCAGCCGACGCCGACACGAATATCACATTAACGACCTCGTGATCTACGGAGATTTATATCTGACAGAAACCCACTAAACAAACACAAAGTTTATCACACACTAAAATATTTGTGCCTATAGACGCGTTCATTGGCTTGATGTTTAATTAGACATCTGAAATTGTATACAGAAAAACCCTAAAAATCAATAACAATCCAAAAACCAACAACAATCATTACGGATTAACGAACTCATTGTAAAAAAATAAATGATAATAATACATTCCAAAGACAAGTGATGAAGTCCGAGATACCAGTCATCTCATAGCACTTCTCAGCTTGATCAGATACAAAAAAAACTTTATTTGCGTAGTAGCAAACACTTGATTGCACAGATCGTCGACCCCACGCCAAATGTCGAGAACAATACTCTGTCGAGATCTACACTGCGATGAAAAGAAACTATGGAAATCACCTTTCTCGCGTCGAAACAAGCGCTAGTCGTGATTGAACTGTTTCGACATTTGTAACGAGAAGCATTATTCCAAAGTGGTCTGTTGCTTTTACAACTGATGATATCTACTAAATAATACCGTTTGGGTAATTGAAAGCAATAAATGTGAATCACGGCAAATAATGCCTAATGGCAAGAGAAAGGACATCATTCAATAGCATTTGTTGGAACAAAAATGCAGATCAAAATAAAGATCGAGGAAGTGTTTCAAAAGACTACAAACCGAAAATGACCATGAACTTGACTGACATTGGCTGTGCGCGTTCAGAAGTTGTTGTGACAGAAGAACAATTGAGTAGGTATTTCAAAACAAGACGAGCAGACTGAAGTAGGTAGGATACTGAAGGTATCGAAATTACGAAAGAACACACAATTATAAATACCAGTATTGGTCCTGGCTTAGGCACAGTTTGTTGGTGATAATTCGCGGTTTGTCAGCGATGGTTTCCTAACGTCCAGCATATCTCATGGTGCCGGCAGCGAACCGGCCGGCGCGCCTCGTGAACGCACCCTATTCGGACTAAAAAGACCAATCAACCTCACATTGACAGTTAATTTTCTCCCTTACTCGTTGCCACAAAAAGATCTTAATCCTTCGCAGTAATCGTCTGTTGTAGCATTTCTATATCGTTTGATAGTTCAGTACGAGGCCGAACGCTCACGTAATTGGTAACGATTATTAAGTGAATTTATATTCGATAAGTTGACAGGTCGTGGCTTGAGTTAAATTCAATTTAAGCTGCGACTGAATTTTAAGCGAGACATATTTACGTTCTCGCCGCGATAATACATGGAGAGATAAAATGTCGGCTGCCGGAAATATTTGCGGAAAAAAATTACATTCAATTCAAATTCTGTTCATTTATGCTTTAAAGGTATACATATAACAAACTGATTTATAATGCATGGCTAAACAAAGCAAATTAAATCCAATGTTTATTTACAAGAAAGCAACCGGGTGAAATTCTGATAGTCAGAAAAGTTTTTTAAGACGTTGCATTGATTGCAGTTTTAACACAAACAAGTAGCGCTGCAACGATATAAATTGCCCACCCTATCAACCCTGCAGCAATGCCGCCCTATGGTGTCAATTAACAGTGGTATGTCACGCATAGCTTGATATTTCCACCTCCCAGAGGTGCGTACAATCGACTTACATATTTACAAATACGGATAGTGGTCAGCGTCGGATCGAGTCTAGTATAGTCAGTGACCACAACGCTAATAGGCGATTCGCACCCATTTATTTTCAGTTTTAGTTTTTGTCGCCACATTTGCCAGCACCTACGCAACATCAACATCGATAACTTAGGGTTGGTTATTTATTACTTATTTATTATCTTTGTGTAAACTGGTGGCACTCTACTAGATACTTTCAAATATTTCTGTTATTTGTTATGTACTGTATACCTTTTTACTTTTTCATTCGTTTTTAATGCTTTCCAACTATTGTGTAACTAACTATCAACCGAAGTCACCAGTGATTGCTGTGTGTGATCATTCTAAATTGATTGATGAGCATTAAATTACATATTCCTAGAACCAAAGCTTTTTATTTAAAATTGGAACATAAGATTTGCTCCTGGTTACACATGGTTACAAAATTAATAACGTGTTAATTGGCAGCCCTGAACAAAGACGACTATCCGGTGGCGGTTGATTGTACTCATCAAGGATTTCTGCACTCAAGGACGATGGCGGCTAGACGATCGCCTCTTATTATTTCTCCTCAAACACATCTTGTTTTTTGTCTCAACTCGACTCATTTATATTCATGATACATATCGACGGTTATCTGTGTATATGAATTAAAATATTTCCATTCGCCCGTATTGGAATTATAAATAACGAATACATCAAATACATGTTTAAGATATTTCACTTATGTCACAATCATCATCAAAAATTTAAACAATGGTTTGTTTTGTAGGAAGATAAGATAAGGGATAAGAATTCAAAAATAAAGCTGTGTATGAATGAGTTGTTCACCTTAGTGTATTTAGATAATTAGTAAACTGTGACACTACAGTTCATATGAAAACTTGTAATATGACAAATGCTGAAAATTTTATTTCACCTTATGCCAACTCTCTGCACATTATTACAACATTCTCATAGGCAAAAGTGTAAGAAATTATGAATGAAAAGCTGTGTATGATCTGAATAAAAAATATTCCAGATATAAGACAGTGGTACCGCGTGATTAATAACTGTCAAGACGCCATTACACGCTGGTGTAATAGTTACAGATTGAATTTGAAATAAGCGAGCTCATTGGTTGGATTTCGTCTCATTGCTTCAGACAATTTATTTTTAAAGTGTTTTTTGTGTGAAGAGCGAGTATCGCAAAAACTATGGACTATGTGCTGTGTTAGGGTTCACTCACCTCAATATTTTCGAATGTGCGAATCTCATTGTCTGATTCTGTTTTTTGTGGCATATGGCTCAAGTGGCTATTTTGCTTTTGACAGGATTACAGTAAAGACGTTTATTTTTGTAAACTTGTAATAAACACAGCAGCATATAAATGTGGATTTAAAACTTAAAAAGGCGTCAAAATTCACACTTTATGAAATTACGTATTTTGTAACGTTACGTTTACGTTACGTTGTATTATTATTTATTATGTAACATTTGACAGAGACGAAATCTAGACTTTACCTTTATTTGAGTAGTAGCATAAATTTCCGCATGTTCATTGAAATCACTATCATGTTTACAGTTTTATATAGTTAACACCGCGCTTAAACAGGCGGAATAATTTACAGCCGTCCATCTGCTTACAATGCACACGAATCCCATTTTATTTAAACCTGTGAACATGAAACGCGGAGGAGTTTTATAGCGGCAATTGCCCAACTGAACTTCCTAGATGCTACCAAATTAATGATGCCGCAGAAACATTAAATTATTTTCATGTAACGTACGATCACGTATATTCGAAATGCTTTAGATTTGAGTAATATGCCGCTCAATTTCATTCAGATCATTCGAATAATAAGTTTCAGACATGTATCTTAAACTACAGACAAATTAACGATAATATCAAACAGATGTTCTGCTTGGATGCCACATTTCGTGAGTTAAAACGTGCTTCATTTGAAATCAAATAATACGAGACGAATATGACATCATTAATTTCCACAATGTAATATTTCATCAGCGTATCAAAGCATGTGCAGCCAGCAGTATTTGTTCTTTTTATAGGTCAGGTCATGTCACACCACCCAACCACAAGATTGATGGAAGAAACCGATGCAACGCTTCATAAGCGCATAGTTGCTCGTAAATAACTTGTACTCTTGACAAATACCGGAGAGCTCAAATGATAAGTTATTTTTTAAAATATAATATATTAGAAGTCATGCGAGATGCGATGATAAGAATGAAAAAAATTAAAGATAACTATCATCATGTAATCAATCCACATGGTGAATGTCTGCAAAGATCATGAATAGCAACAATGACGAGTCGATATGATTTCAATAAACAGATTAATCTAACAGGGTAGGTAGCCGGCAGCAGGCGCGGTTAGTGTTCACAAATAAATCACGCGGCGATGGGCTGCCCCATATCCCAGCCAATGCCGCGCCACGGTTGGCCAGTGAAAACAATTAGGCCAAGTTTGTTTTGATTGCAATCCATCCAACTGTGCTAATAAGTATTCATGAAAATAAGTATATCTGCTAAGATTCACTCGGAATCATTGAGTGAATAGCTCAGCTAGCAAATAAGTTAGGAATAGGGTGAGTTAGGAAGGATGACCACATAATCATTTCGTTTAACAAAACTCACAGTTCAAAATAAACAGAAGTCCTCACTCAATGACAAATTATTTTAGCAGGATGTTATTCATGCTTATGAAATTGTTAATAGAACAATCATGACTATAAAATTTGTAACAATCGGCGTGGGTTGTTGTCTCAACGACATGTAAGGGAATTAAGTAATTGAACCAATGAAAGTCTATTATCCCTTTCGGACCCTACACTCACTTTTGTGAGTATGACTTTACGATTTTTTATACGCTAACTTAAGATAGCTAGGCGGACGGGGGCGATCTCGCACGAAAGTGAGGGTAACCTATTATACCTACAATTTTTTTCGCGGCGACCGTTGGTGTTTTTGTTAGTCAGTGAGAGCAAGGTGGCCGCACGGGGTCAACGTATCGCACGACCGGCTAATGTGGTGATCTAATTTTTCGTTCTGGTAAGTATTCAGTGTTTGTTTTTGTTTTATTTTGTTATTATTGAATAAAACATTGTGTATTAGGTAAAACTTAGTGTATTACTGATAAGAATCAATGGATTTAGGTGCAGCCAACTTGACCCTCACAATTGTGAGGGCTCGGTTTGAACTCTGAAATTTGTGGGTATTTTCTTACAAATAAAAAAATGTTTTTTGCTTTGTTTTAGGTATTGTTTCGATGTTAAACAATCACTATGAGTAGAATAAATGTAGTACTTGATGATGATGCTATTTTGAATGCAATAAATGACTCGGACTTCGGTGATGACTCCGATGAAGATGAGAATTGGGTGCCTCCAGGTGAGGAGCCCGACAGCTCATCTGATGAAGACCAGGAGGAAGATGTCGTGGCTCCTGTTGTGGCAGCACCAGCTGCAAGAAATACATGGACCAGACGGACTTTTCGTGCGAAACCTATGCCTGCAGTTAGTTCAACGGTGGAAGAGGTATGTACACTTTGTTTAGGGGTTAATTCTTTGTGCCATCTTTCTTTTATTACAAATATTTTATTTTTTTAAAGGTATTGTCGCCTGCTGAGTACTTTGAGAAGTATTTCACAGAAGAAGTTTTTGAACAATTTTCACTGTGCACAAATATATACTACCAATCAACTAAAAATGAGGTGCTGAAACATCCGGTGACTGCAGCTGAAGTCAAGAAGTTTTTTGGTGTTAATGGAATCCTTGGCTGTGTGAAATATCCTAGGATCAAGATGGCGTGGCTGCAGCGATTCAGGTTGCCGTATATTGCAGAGGCACTAACGAGGGACAGGTTCTTTCTACTAAGAAGCAATTTACACATTGTTGACAAAGCAACTGTTCCGGCTCAACAGAAAACTCAAAATCGCCTTTGGCTCGTTCAACCACTGATTGACGCGGTTCGCAACAGATGCTTAGAGTTGCCTAGGAATCATGGGACTTACTCAATTGACGAGCAAATGGTCCCTTTTCTCGGAAAATGTCCAGTAAAACAATTTGTTCCTGGAAAACCTAGACCAGTGGGCCTAAAAAACTTTGTGATTACCTCGTCAAGTGGCTTGATATTGGATTTTGAGATATACCAAGGTAACACTACGCCGTTTCCGAACACTGCACTTGGTCTAGGCCCATCGGTTGTACTGCGATTGATAGCTACATTATCTAAAGGAAGTTTTATATTTTTTGACCGGTATTTCACGACCATTCCCTTGATGGAAAAATTGATAGCGGAGCAAATTGATGGCACTGGAACTCTGATGACCAACAGATTTAAAGGGTATTCTTTTACAAAGGATTCTCAAATGAGGCGAGGCAGCTACGAAGAGGTGGTGAACGGAGAGAGAAACGTGTGCGTTGTAAAATGGAAAGATAATAAATCCGTGTTGATGGCTTCTACGTGTCTCGGTGCTCAGCCCATAGAGAATGTACAGCGATGGGATAAATCGAGTAAAAGCTATGTCACTGTCCCATGCCCTAATATAGTCAAAAAATACAACGAGAACATGGGCGGTGTAGATGTCAGTGATCAAATGTTGGAAGCATACCGAAGTTGGCACAAAACACGGAAGTGGCCTCTGAAAGTATTCATGCATCTATTTGATATGTCGGTAGTTAACGCATGGTATGAATATCGTGCAGCATCACTTGCAAACAGACAGACAGCCATGGACTTTTTGGATTTCAAGCTAACAATATCCGATTTTTTGCTGGGTGGAACAACTAGAAAGAGGCAACGGGACCCTACAGACGATTTCGCTGAGATGCCTCAAACATCTCATTACAAACCATCTACAATTCCAACAATGGATAAAAGGCTGGATGGATATAATCACTGGCCAATTTGTGACACAATCAAAGCACCACGCTGCTGTAGACTGAAGAGCTGCAGTAGTCGGTCAAAAGTTAGATGCACAAAGTGCAACGTCTATCTTTGCAACACCAAAGATAACCACTGTTTTTTTATATTTCATAATGAAAAATAAAGAGGTAGGATATGATTATTAAAAAAGAATGTGATTTATGTTACGTCCAAAGAGATAATAATGATTAAGACTGAAAAGAATTATGATTAAGACTGAAAATGTTCCTTTTAGTAATAAATGTTAATTTTATGTCGACGAATTCTAAGCAAATGTCCTCTATTAATGTTTAACAGTTTATGTAATTTTAATTTTGACTGTTTTTGTGGTAAAAATAAGTTTCATTTCTTGTATTGATTGTTTTATTTACTAACCCTCATGATCGTGAGTGTACTAAGGTTTAGCCCGAGCCCTCACAATCGTGAGCATCCTGAAAATCCGCTTTTCACTTTTCCTAGATTTTTTTCAGTAGCATATTCTTTTTCAGAGACCCCAAATTAGCTAGAAACATTTACTTTCATTTAGAAATACTTCGCCATTTAGCACCAGGTCTGAAAGGGTTATGGAATCAATTACACAAAAGATATTTGGAATTAAAACGCGTCTCAGGATGTACCAATTTATAATTTTGTATGAAAATTTAGGTACATTTGCCATGCACTACGGGCATTCGTGAGACGTGATGTCACTCATACGCTTTGTCACGTTTGTGAGCACAAGTGGTGCGGCCTCTGCCGAAATAAAAACACGACAGTGTTTGGCGTATTCATCGAAACATTAAGGTATAATATGAAGCGAGAAAAAAAAACACATAACAAACCAGGAAAATTTGCGGTCCGAAATACTAATGATCTGATAACTAACCCTTTGCTTATCTTTTAAAGAACAATAATTTGATGATTATAAAACGTATTAGACATTTTAATTCGGATGATGTATTTTCAAATAACAGTTAGTAAATAAATAGTCGCAGTAAAGTAAATAATAGTTCCAAGATTACCAAATTGATTGAAGGGATATACATTGGATTGGAAAAAGAAATTGGTGCTCATTTTAAAGTACTTTTTTATTCTGTTTGTACAAGGATTCGATAATTTTACTTCGGTTTTAAAGAAAAACGAACGAAACTTGACCAACAGCAACAAATATAAGGGAACATCCATGTGTTATGCATTTCGTGGTGTCTTCCGTCTATTTTGTATTTGTACCTACGTTTTTTCCACCGAGGGTTAGTATGTTCCGGGCCACTGGGCACCGTGCTGGCGAGAGCCGCACCGGCGCCGATCCGCCTGTGACTCAGAATTAGGCGCACCATTACCATAACTGTGATCACAATCTACATATCCCGACCATACTTAATTAAGGCGTACACTTTTGGGGTGCGAAGCAAACGGAAAACCACGGTAATAATACGATTAAATGCACTTCTGTTAGGAGGCAAAAAATGCAATGTATACAGGAAGGAGTTCACACAAGTTGATGTGTAGAATATCATGTCTTATTATAAACAAAATAATTGTTTGATATTAGTGGTTGTGTGGATAAGGTGCAATAAAATGTATTATTGGAGAAACTAAAATAACGTTTTTCTGTGACTAATATTATTTTGATTGAATGTGCAAGCTTATTGTACGTTATTATTAGGTATGTCCGACAAATGATTGTTATAGGGACGAATATGAAATAACAAAATACACAATGAAATTGATTCGATAATCTTTCAATTTCGTGGTCGGCGGGATTAGTTCCACGCTCATGGCATGACGCCGACCGGCGTATAAACTGAACCTCAAGGCGCGGTGGCAGAACGCCCGGCGATGACACGATAGCGGCCCGCGACTTCCTTATCCGTTACACGATACAATCTGCCGAAGAACGATGTCTAATTTGAATAAATACCGACTCCATTAATTCATTCCCCATAAAATTACAGACATCCCTCGTGAGAAAAAAACTACCAATGACTAAACAAATGAGAAACCAACGTACAATTAAATTTTATTGCGTTCAATAACTTTTGATTTGCGCCATAATAAAACAAATCTAAGGGAAACAACTATATCAAAACGTGAACCGGTATATCAAGAGCGATACTGCCATTAATATCTGTGTAGCATTTACGTTGGAATTCTGTAGAAACTCTCCCGGGTTCCCGCGAGGTTCAGATCGTGACTGCGCGTCGCGTCGGCGCAATTTGCTTACCCATACAGTGCCGCTCTAATCATGTGTAAAATATTGCCGAGCCTCGTCACTGCAGCACGGATTCAGGACGGAACGTCAGAAGTCGCAGAAGTGCAAGATTAATTGACTGCGATAGCTGCAACACGATTACGGTCGTCGACACTTAGACCTTTAACGTGTCGACTGTTGCATGTGCACCATGAACAAATATGGGAAATAGGAAGCGTTTCATTCCATGTGCGAAAATCTAAATACGGGCAATGAAATCGATTAATGCGTTATGGCCGATAAAACCTATTGACGTAATTTCTATAAAGCGTGGCGAATCGATGAGAGCAAGTTGAACGCGTGACCTCTAGTCGCGCAACGAGACTGAGTTAGCGCTCGCGAGAGGACGAGTTGATGCCGAGGGACCATTAGAACAATAGTAGCGCGCAGGAGCGTGCGATCGTAAACTTACACCTCCAATCAGCGCAAACTTGTAAGAATGTCTGACCTGCCTCAACGATTCAACTCTTTATCGTCATTTGTAACCTTTCACTTCTGAATGCGATGGGTGTTCTGCAGCGTACAAATCTGCTAAATTACAGCAAAATAAAAAATAAACCTAACATTCCAGAATCAACGCATTCCACGAACAAATTGGCATGTGTCCAACAGTTCAAAAAGCTCACAACCTTGCGATTTTTGAGGCCAGTTGCAACTGGGCTTGGCAAAATCATTTTCGATATTCGTTAGACCTATTTTGAAGCAGCTACTTGATGCAATTTCTAGTAATGTACATCGATGAGTCAGTAGGTAGTGTGTGACTCTACCTACACAATCGTAATCACAAAGTACTGATAGGATACGTCATTGTTATCCATCTCATGTAAATGGCACTTCATTTAAGTATTTTAAAGTGAAGGTACGACTTCCCTGCAACACCAGTATCGGAGTGCATAGTGCAGGTGTATAAAAAGGGAGGGAGCGACGTCAAGGCATTCCCACGAGCCGACACACGCGGACGGGCGGTTCCGATCACCGCTCGCGCTAATTGATCCGCTCTGATGCTATGCGAGACCAAGGACGCTATGCCCCCTAAACACTGCCCACCAATATCATCCGAACCCGAAACAACCAAATCAACGAAGCTTTAAGTAAACAATTATAGGTATTTTAAACCGCGTTGAATTAATTCCACTCTGATTCTACAATCCCGTTTTTTCCTTCGTCTCAATTATCGCTCATTAAGTATTGCAACGATGAGTTGTCCGCAAGAGGACACATCATTATAAACGAAGTGGAACAATAGCGAAGTTCATCTCAATAATGCGTCGACAAGGTGAGGCTAACGAGCTGAATAGAAACAGTCATACATAAGCATACAGCGAATAAATGGTGTAGAGATGTTTACGCTGCAGCTAAATTATAATATCATTTGTAGCACTATTGAAGAATTTTTGACATCGGAATAATGAGTGCAGAGGACTGGATTAGATGCATGTTGATTGTGTTCATTCCAGTTTACTTAATCATGAGTAACGAGACAGAAGCAACTGGCAGAGCAAGCGTGGGCGACGATCATCAGATGCAATCTATACTCTACATAAGCCTTTTATGGACTTGAAAATGCAAATGCCAATTCATCTTATTACTAACAAAATTATATACCTATGTAAACAAATAAACATTACTAACCGGACCAAAATAGCAGCCATAATAAGCATCGGAAATCATGCACAAGAATGAAAAAGATACTGACAGTTAAAACATTAAAGATGACGATAAAATAACACACACATCGAACAATAATTAAAAGTTATCGCAAAAACAAAATAAACCGAAGCAGCTGCCGTTACTATAAATACAGCACTGCTCGATCATTAATGTTGCAATACTCGTAAATACCTCATAAAATGTAGGTTTGCAATAAGAACACAATACGGGCAATTGTGCGTTATTAAGCCTCCTCAGACTCCGTCAAAATTGCTGTTTATAAAAGCAGTCAATTTTCATGAGCCTTAAATAAACTTCCCTGTTAGTCTGTGCTTGTATTGGACGTTACAAAAACAGCAGAATGTATAAAATAAGACCTCGTAGTGGAAGTAAACAGTGGTCAATTACGGTGGTAGCGCGGGGCTCTGTGGCGCGTTCAGAAACAATCGAAGCGGTGCGATGGGCGAGATACCGGCCCGTAATAACTCTAATGGCGAGATAAGTCCGCCACTGCCGCGAATACACGACGTACATATCTACAACACCAATGTACTATGACTGTGTGCGTTCACTATCATCAGATGCGGTATCATTTTTAAATCTTTGGGTAGATATCAGTGAATATCATTGAAGTGGTAATCAACAGCTCGTTTGCGTCATTTTATGATACGTACTTTTTTTTTAAACTCGTACCCTAATACTTTGTTTAACTGACATGACATCAGCAAGGGAACTTTGAATTAGTGTTGTAGTAAGACCACCGTAGACGCACCCTGACACGCGTGTGGGTCTGGTTATCAAGCGTCGCTTCCTACCTCTAAGCGGCATGGCGCGGCGGCCAGCGAGACCAGTTTACGCCGACAACCATGTAAACGATTTATTCCCGAGTCTCGTTTTGCATTACCCGATCGGGAGCCAGGGCTGGACAATATCCTCACCATATAGCCACTAATTACAACTATTTATCACAAAT
Organism: Pyrausta aurata; assembly: GCA_963584085.1. Lineage (NCBI taxonomy): Eukaryota > Metazoa > Arthropoda > Insecta > Lepidoptera > Crambidae > Pyrausta > Pyrausta aurata. The sequence continues at coordinate 5,193,716 of OY757268.1, forward strand.
TATTTTCAAATATCGTTCGAAAGAGAAGCGTCAGGCAGGATTGACCTTCAAAAAAGTGATTATTTTGATATGAGTCGGCTCTAAATTATTGAAATATTTATAAGGGTCTTTATTGAAATGTATGACGAGTAAGTTTACATTTGTGTTTACCGATCGGGAGCAAGGTTGGCATCCCTATTGAGGCGTGCAGTTGTCGCAGGGGCTTTATTAAACGATGCTAAACTAAGATGGCCGTTGGACCGGATTATCCCGATCCTGGTGCACCCTTCCCACCGCGTCAATACGCAATAGGCACATACCTGTACAAGTTTAGATATCTATATGTTAATGTAAGCTTATGCAGGACGCGAGAGATATCTGAACTGCATATTTCTATAGATAAACATATCCATTCATAAATTTTCATCATCAATTATCTATAAGCTAGAAATCATTCATCATCATCACACTATAATAAACTACTTGATTTTAATTTTGGAATAAAATATAATGGATCTAAAATTGTTTGCCGGAAAGATCTTACAACATGAATACATTCACAAATGTACTCGAGAAAACAAACGGTAGGAGACAATTGGTAATTGAAAGAAATAAGAGAACAATACCCTTGTAAATATTTAATTGGCACATGAGGACAAGTTTAATATTAATACAACGAGCCCGTATAAGGGTCAGCGAATATTTACAGACGATTGAATATAAGCGTGCAATGATGGGGCATAAAACTGAATGGGATGATGTTGTTAAATCTGTTTTATTTTTGTTACACATAACTTGGCGCACTACACGCAAATAAATCGCCTTTAATAACTTTGTTAACTCTAAAATATTTACATACTAGCGATCCCGGCGAACTTCATTTCGTTGCTCTCGGCGGCCCCGTCCCGGTTTCCTATATTTTGAACAGTTAAAACCTTCCTTGGACTTCCACGTATATTTCAAGACCAAAATCATCCAAATCGGTTCAGCCGTTCTCAAGTTTTAGCGAGACTAACACAAATAGCAATTATTATTATTATTATTTATTTTATTTATTATACAAACAGCGTTTTACAGATGAGTTTACAGTCTAGTCCCACAAAACTATTTACATAGTTTGTCTGTGGGATCAAGAGTCTCAATTAATTTTTATTATACAGATTAAAACGCGTTGAATTGTACAATTTGTACATCATCTCCTGCTAGACGTACACCCCAGAACACTTGACTAAAAGTGGCGGAAGATACCATAACGTCGTTATCTAAACTCCAATGAATTAAGCAGCGTACGCGACTGTCTTACCGGTTTCTTCGACGGCGCTCTTTGCCAGTTTGTGAGAATCAAGATGCACTACGAGTTACGTTCGGCGGACTTCGGCGGTCACCTTTCAATATGTGCGCATCAATTTAAAAAGCCACCAAACTCACGCGCATTCCATTGCGCACTTTTTGCGGATGTCACCAAAGGCAGCGGTTACGTAGCGACAAAGGTGTCCAACCGGTTTAAGTTACCATCGCCTACCGTCATAAGCGCGTCTGCAAATTCAACACTCGTCAAATACCGCAAAATGCAATACAACCGCTATGCACATTGCACGTAGCTCGTATTCATAGGGAGATGTTCACAGGTATTAATTAGAAGTAGGCTGTAGTAAATTTAATTAATTAAACGTTACGCCACTTCTATTATTCATATCTTTATCAAACAAAGAATCCGGATTGATTCAAGTTTATCTTAATGATCCAATAAAAATTCATTGACTTTGACACCTATTAAGCGTTTATAAATATTTCATGAACACATACAAATATAATTCTAGTAGGTTTTTTTTTCTAGCTTGAAGCTGCAGCCTTGTAAAATGCATCGAGCCAGTGCTAAAACTGGGTACACAGTACAACGGTAGATATTGCGTAATACTTAGCAGTCATTAGAGTTGATCGCAATCATGGAATGATCTCAAACAATGACATGCAATAACACTTCATAAACAATGCATTCATGACAGATCATTTATTAACAGAAGCTACTAATATTTGCAATAAGACTGCGACCATCAAGGGAGAGCAGGAAATGAAAATTCCTCTCCGGGTACCGTAATCTCGTTAAAGCTATTAGATAGATAAGATAAAATCAACAGGGGCTTTAACGGCGAGCGACATCAATCAGGAACCCGTCCACTCACCTATTAGGTATTACCTTCCTATGTTTCTTGCGCATGTTCCGAGTTAATAAATATAGGAACCTTCCAGTCTAATTTATTTCATATTGATTTTGAAACATACTAAACGAAGCAACCTAACCGGCCATCAAACAAAATTTATATCAACAAAATACAGCAGGATAATAAAAATGCGACATTTAAGACGTTAAAATAATATCTTAATTTTGAAGAAGTCCTTGAAACGATCAACGACTTTAAATTTATTTATGGCATTCACGAGATCGCAACGGCCGAGTCACATATTCATGTACCTTTATAAGGATTGTGCGCAGGGGCCAATTAAAGGAAATTAAACCCACTTTGTTGGTTAAACGATTATTTCAGATTTGAAACAAAGGAGGTAAAAATTCACAGGTGTTCCTGTGATGTTTTCACGTTAGGAAACTTAACTTTATTAAACGCCAGCATAATTAATCATATGACGCTTTTCTGACCTACATAATCGTTTAGTAGAGCACTAATTAAATTGTAGAGCAAATGTTTGATTTATGTCCAAACTACCGCAACGATAGTATTGATGTAGATGTGAATGCATTCCATACCTAAGCACGCGAAGCGGTCACGCTCGCTCGATCACAATTTCACGGTCAAATAAACCAAGTTTGATCTGTCTATTACGTGGCACTTTATTGCCTCGACTATTTGATCAAACGAGTTCAACGAACAGGAGCCACAATACTGGATCCGCAAACTGGATATTAACTTTAAATAGCCAATTATATTTATTGCTGAGAATACTTGTAACTGAATGGCACTTTAAGTACAACATAAGTGATGAGTCTGTAAGAATTACGTATCTCCAATCGTCGATGTTAACTAGGACTTATATTCGAGATCGGTCTGGCGCATGAGTAAAGGTAGCATGTGAATTACAGGTTGTTAATAGGGTACTGCGTGAGTCATTGCAGTTGGAGAGTTGTTTGAATGCGCACCTGACAGTCGTGTTGATCGTGGTAGGAGCTGACCAGTTCGCTGACGTACTCCCAGACCTCGCCGGGCGCGGTCCAGGCCGCAGCGGCGCTCGCTGCGTGCCGCATCATGCCCGCATCTCACACAGCATGCGACAGCTCGCTCACCAATCACCACCAATCCGGAATCCTCACTTAGCTTCCCACACCACTACGTGTAAACGCACCGGTTACCCGATTAGTTCTCGCCGCTAACGTCCACGCCGTTGACGAGCTATTTATATTGTTTTATCCTCAATCACGCGCAACTGGGTCACGATCTACATCACACTTCGCACTAACACTGATTTGCGTGGAAAGAATATAAAAGCACATAATAAGGTAAACTTATGTTTACAAAAGCACACGTTCTCTCCTTGGGATTAGGGTAAGACTTTTTATAAATGAGGTCATGGTATGGATGGTGGTTTCTTAAAAAGAAGAGAAATCTAACAGTTGGAGCATGATAACAGAGATTTGTTATTCGTTTGAGGTGAGAGCAAAAATTGAATACATGATATAATTAATTATTTATTCATTCATTAATGACAACAATTATTTAAAATCTTAAATTGACTTTTAAGATTTTAACCCATATTTACTTATATTTTATTAATTTATTTTAAAAAATGAGTGATATTTGCTAGTTAAAATTATGTTAACGCAACTGCTGCTGTTTCCACTGACATTTAAAAAATCGGTCCACAGATCATAAATGCAGCGGAATGAGCAATTTGCAGCGATGCGCGCAATCACGGAACAAATCCATCGGCAACGCGCGACCGCGAGTGATAAGATGCGACCTTGGGCCGCGCTAAACGTTTGATAAGGGAAATTCGGCGGCCGCACCGCCCGCGCCGCCCGGTTGCCTCCGCGACGCTCTCGTAACGCTTATCACATGCTGTTTGTTTTGCATGAAATTAATGTCATGTACTGAATTTTAATCGCGAGAGACGATGGTTTAATTTTATCGTATTTTACGCTATTGATCAAACGACGATGGACAAATGAGACTGATAATTCAAAACAATCAAACATATTGGTTAGTAAAACAAACTAGTTTTGAAAAATAAATAAAAATAACCAAATCCAAAGGAAGAGAACGTACACATCACTTGACGTCACACATTCAGAACCACAAGTTTTTCACAAAGTATATCTCATATAGCACTTCATCAACGAGCCGATCGGCGGCAGACGTACAATACGAGTACAAGCTCGACCGCGTACGCAGCGGGAAGACGCGCGCGCGCTCACCGCGAGCCAGCTAATGACCGGCGCGGCGTGTATTCGCGATCCCCACTCTGCCACCGTACGCGCTATCAAACCAGTTTACGTGAAAAATTTTAATTCCTCGGCGCGGGTGACGACCGGTCGCGCTTTCCTCAGCGCGCCTCCCCCGGCTAGGAAAAAGCGCAGCGCCCCCGAGGGCGCACCGGAAGTGCACGGCGGCCGGCACGCGAGCCAAGCGCACCCACCGCCTTTAATTAAATGCTGCACGCTGCACACCTACCCCTCGCACCACCCACAACTTTACACTATCACAACAAACATTCATTATTACTGCGCCGCGACGCAAACTGTTCCTCGCGTTAATTAAATGACATGGTTTGATCGAATGTACGAGATGTTCAATTAACATCCAGCATCATGTTAATTTAAAATAGACAAGCTTTGGTATTGGTATTGGCAGGGTCGATGACGAGTGACGAGCTCTTCGATTTTTAATCATAAATTAAATGACATTTCTATAAGAGCATATTTTCTATGAATCCGTTTCGTATCCGTTCGTTTCATGTTTAACTCGAGGAATCGAAGGATAATTTATTAACCCTTAAATTAAACGATACGAACGCCATAAATAAACGCAGTGTTGTGTCAGTCACTTAAGGTGAATAATGTTATATGAAGCCCAAACTTCTCATGATTCACCTGGGCACCCTCATTGCATCAGTAAATTATGTGTCTATATTACTTGAAGAATGATAACTTCTTATTCAATTCGAAGGGTGTGTGGTTGACAGGAATAATATCACCCCTTAGAAAATAAAACTGGATTAGTCTTGGACAAAGAAAGCTCGGTAAGTCTTTCTTTAATAAGTTACAAAAACTCTATTCATATTCATAACACGTTCGCTGATATTGCTACAAAGCAGAAAACATGTGGACAAAGGATGTTGAATTTTGCTACGTAAGAAAGAAGTACGTGACGTAATAATATTAAACAAGGTAATTATTTTGAAATTGGTATTTTTTACACCAAATATCTCCTTACGAATAGAGATACGTTTTTTTTTAAATAAATTGGAACTGTTGAATAACATTTTAAAAACAACGTTCTAGAAAATTTACTGACACACTAAAAGGCCTTAAACCTTAAACTAATGGCAAATTTGTTCAGAAATTAAACAGTCATCCTATAGTTTAGTTAGTTGGATTATTTAAGATTGAGACCTATCTAAAAAGACGTATTATATCATGGCGCATTATGGTCTTCCTTCATCATTCATATCTAAATAACATAAGGCCGCAATTTATATCTGACCTGCAATGTTTAACCCTTGACACCCACAATTCTGCGCTGTCAGAATAAACAATTCTTATACCAACCCAAGTTTGATATATATGTATTTTGTTGGCACTTGTTTTCTGTTTAAAAAGGTTCGGCAATAATAATGATTTCAGTGAGGCGCAGTAAGCGCTCGTAGCGCAGTAGTGGCAGCGCTTTGGTGTGATGATGACCGAAGTTAGGTAACCTAAGGCGGCGCGGCGACCATACTGACCCCATAGATAGATGATAAAAGTTATGGACCATTTACACGAGGCCAGTAGCACTGGCGCCAGCAAACTAGAAACCGTTCTATTTCATTGGACTGGCTTCGTCCACTGGCTTGGGCCAGTCCAATGCACTGGCCTGGCTCTATTTTCACGAAGCCAATGCTGGCCTGGCTTATTGGACTATCTCGTCTACTGGCCTCGTGTAAATGGGCCATTACATCTATCAAAAGAATCTCCATGCTGTGAAAGGCACGTTAAGCTGTTGGTCCCGGCATTACGCCGGGACCAACAGCTTAAGCTTACGGGTTGGTATAATGGAAGGAATCACACATAATAACTCTCCAAATTCCCTTGATGTTAAATAATACACCTAAAAGTAAATATGTAAGCCTGTTAAGCATCCCATTGCTGGGCAAAGGCCTTACCTCAAATGTGAGGTAGTATGAGCACTACTCCACTCGGGCTCAGTGCTGATTGGCGGAGGGGTGCTTGCAAGGCAAGCGACCAACCTTGCTGTCAGATTTTATCAAGCCGCCCATAGGGCCTCTGACTAGGCTTAACGACTAATACCAATCGATCTTAGCCGGGACCAAAGGCTTAACGTACCTTCCGAAGTACGGAGATGCTTGTGATATACGTCACTTATATGGTGGTCACCGGTATGGTTCGGTATTACTACCAAAGCGCTGCCACTACTGTGCTACGAGCACCTCCTGCGCCTCACTCAATCATTATTTTTTGGACATCAATACTCGGCGCTTCTTAATAATACGCGTGTGGATACGAGTACTTTTCTGCCGCCGCTGTCGTATCGTACATGTACCTGCCTACTGCCACTTGATGAGCCTACTAATCCGAACCCAGAATCCGTTATGCCGCGTACGTTAGGCAATGGGAGGGTACAGAGCTTGAATGACCGTCGGCCCTGACGGTCGGTCGCGCTTGTCGTCAGTATAAAAAATAATAAAACCTTAGCTCGACTGACTGTACGCGAGTCAAAGAATACGGCAAAATCTCATAGAAGAAAAACCCAGCGTCGACACAACTACTTATACATACTTATATGGTTTTATTTGGTTTGTAAAAGTACTCAAAATTTTTTCTTCCTTATTGTTGTGGTACTGACAGAATGAAGATCAAATTTACTATGCGCGCGGTACCATATCCTAGGCGCTGCAAAAGTACCTATGGTGTATCTCAGATCAGAGAAATGCGCTGTATGCATGGTCTTATCATTTTCACCTCTTAAGATAACTCTTTATTGCACATCACAAATAATATTTACAAATTCGTACAATGTAGGCGGTCTTAAAGCTATAAGCGATCTCTTCCAGACAACCTTTGGGTAAAGAAATTATGAGTGCATAGAAAAACAAGACGTAATTAAGTTAAACAGATATGTAGTATATGTATAACACAATAAAATAAAATATTATTAAATACAATTACTAACAAAAAATAAGATAATAATATCATAATTTTATAAATTCCAGAGGATATTATTTATTTATATTATGATTTGATGTAATTTATTATTTACTGCATGCTTTAATATTATAATGCTTTAATATTATAGTTTGCATGATAGTTTGATATATCAGGAACTACTGGTCTGTTTTTTTTATTAAAGAATGACATATGCAACTTACAGGAATTAAGACCATCGGTCAATTTCATTCCTTTTTGGCAGAATAATTCATATTATAATAAGATAAACACATAAGGTAATTCATTGTTGAATACTGACAAATTTTTAAATGAAATAGTTAGTTAATTTTATTTGCTGATATTATTGTAACACTTATTAAAATATATTTTTTTCAAAAACCACCGAGCAATGAAAAATTGACTTATCACAACACTTCTTCTTTTCGTGTCGACTCTGGCGTTATATTTTAGAGAACCAGCACTCGGCGACTGACAGAGCAACACACAGGACAAGCAAGAGCCCCCATTAAAAAGGAACGATAAAAAAAAAATATGCAGTTTTATTTCTTTCCTAAAATCACGAAAATTATTAATACGTAAATTTTTTTGCTGATATAAATCAAGAAGCTGTAAGTAAAGTGTACAACAAAATTAGACTTCCACAGGGAAAACTTGTGTTATTCAAGGTTCAATATCAACAATACTAGATCTAGATAGTGTAGATGTCTGTGAACTTTTGAAAATATATTTGAACTAGCTAGATAAATTATTTAGAGTGCATAAAAGAACAGAAACCACACTTACCTTAGTTCTTGGCCGGCCCCTGGGTCTCTTCACGGTGGAGTCATGACTAGCTTCATCACTCTTAGACTTTTTCACAACTGTACTAGTAGTCTTTGCAGCACTGATCTTGTCTTTGTTATTTGTTTTTGAAGCATTGTCCTTACTATCTTCTGTCGTTTTTTCATCATCATCACTGTCACTCTTGCTTCCATTATTTTTCGTGGTTTTAGTACCTTTAGAAGCCAAAGATTTTGATACAGCTTTTAATGGCAGGTCATCATCACTTGATGTGTCCGATGAACATTTACTACATGATTCAGAGCTGGTAGAAGTTTCTGATAGTTGCGAATTGCCTTTCTTCTTTACTGTGGGTGGGTTCTTTGCGGTTTTTGTTGGTTTTGCTGTGTTTTCAAACGGTTTCTTTTTTACAGCTGTACCCTTTTTAGACGGCACTTTTCTTGGTGGAATAGCAGCAATTTTCAGTTTTAGCCCAGTATCACAAGATGTGACAGAGAAATGGGGTTTGTGTGCAGTTCCTTGCTTAGCACCAGAACACTCCCAGTCACTTCCTGAAGAATCACTTGTACTGCTATGCTGTAAATGGCAATAAATAGTTGTTTAGTGGGTATCCTTGTAACATTTTAACATAGGAACAAGTTTCTAATATTTTTATTAAATTTGTGTTCTATTACTACTACTACTGTCATAGTCTTCAGGTCATTTTATTATAACAAAAAGGTGTTTCAGGCAATCATTTGCAGTGATGGGAATAGGTAAATACAGTCTTTACCTAAATTTTGAAACAAGACTACACAAAGTAGTTAAAACCACAACAAGCAAGATATTGTATGTTTTTTATTAATTAATCATAATATTATGCAGAAGTTTTAAGTACTCCTTTCTACCAGTTTATGCAGAGTATAAACCCAAAAATTTGATGTTTGTAGCAGGTCTGTGATGTATGTGTAAATAGTTATTGATAATTAGACTATCAACATCAATAAAGAGAAAACTTACCTCAGAATCACTGTTTGAATCAGAGTCACCACTAGAATCTTGTGTTTTTGGCAACTCCGTGCCCATTGCTGAAAACAAATTACATTTTCATTACCAAAACTGATTAGGAAAAGATACAATGCACCTTTAACTCAACATCTGAGTGGTAAAGATTTATCAAGGCACATTCTTGTGAAACAAGATTTGTGGTATGGTGGTATGTTATGATTTTGACAAAATAAGGTTAATTAAATCTGCTATTTCTGTCAGAAAACAAAAGCAACATACATACAAAACTCAAATTGAAAATGTAAGTGGACTGTTAGTAGATAAACACAACATTTACGGTTAAAACACGCCGTGATAATAATGTATGGTATGTGTATGATGATAGGTACTCACTTCAAGGTTGGTCAAGATGTTCCCATGTACAACAATATACCGAGCCTCATTTCAGTCGCAAATGGTTCAGTAATGTCAACGAAATCTGAAAATAATGTTATTGCGTCTTAAATTGAACAGTTTAATGGAAGAAACTGTAACTCAATTGCCTAACAAAATACTAATTTGAGAATGACAGATCTGACGACACCTTGCAAGACCAGTTATAAATCACTGAATCAAGCACGACTAGCCCAAGTTTAACAACGGATTTCGAAGTTTCAATGTTGAATACGTATCTAATTGAAGAAAAAATGATTACGGTAAGAGTAATAATTGATTTAACCTAGGACTTGAGATTATAACAAGAGGATAACGGTCTTTTACATAGACATTGGCGCCAAATAAGTGCATACGTTTACATTTGAGGATGAGTTTTGCTAACACTACACTGTTTGAGAAATCGTGCATTAAAATAATTACACAAGGAACTGAAAAATGCACTAACCAACATAAAAAGTCGCACTGCATCGCAAAGTTAAAACATCAAAATTATATCACATCACAACAGCATAACACTTGGCCTCCATGTTTACAAATTACTCGCCGTCGTATAAAAATTGTCAGGACACACACACATCCAAACATACCTTGAAGAGAAAGTCGGAGGGTTTTGCAACTTATTCTTTTCCTCATAGAGATATTCTTGATATGAGAAAGAGATACAATGCATTTTATTATCTTTATTCATAAATGTATGTATGTAGAACCGCAACGCAAAATGGCGTCATTTTTAACCGCTTCCAAAATAATGATGTTATGTATCCAACGAAGAGTTCGGTCAGAGTGCCAGAGTGTATCCTTAGGGGTTCAATTTATTTTACAACGAAATACCATTTTTAGGGTTCCGAATCCGAATGGCAAAAACGGAACCCTTATAGTTTCGTCAAGTCTGTCTGTCTGTCGGTCTGTCCGTCCGTATGTCAGAGCCACTTTATTCAGAAACTATTAGCATCATCTATTTGTAATTATGATACTGAAAAAACATGTTTTCTTTCTTTTCTTTCTTTCTTTCTTTCACACAGCTGAAAGGCTGGTAGGTGTATCTTGTTCACCGCTTTCCGATTCAGTTACAAAAAATAAGAAAAAAATTATATTTAAGGGGGGGCTCCCATACATGAAACTAAAAAAAAACTCAAATCTATACGTGTGGGTTGTCTATGGATAGGTCTTTTGAAATGATATTGAGGTTTCTAAAACCATTTTTAGGGTTCCGTAGCCAAAAGGCAAAAACGGAACCCTTATAGTTTCGTCAAGTCTGTCTGTCTGTCTGTCCATCCGTATGTCACAGCTACTTCATTCTGAAACTATTAGCATCACACAGCTGAAACTTTGTGGAAACGTGTATCTTAGTTACCGCTTTCCGATTAAGATACAAAAAGTTTAAAAAAATACATTTAAGGGGGGGCTCCCATACATGAAACTAAAACCGAAAATTTTTTTTTTACTCCAAACTATGCGTGTGTGGTGTCTATGAATAGGTCTTTTAAAATGATATTGAGGTTTCTAAATCCATTTTTTCTTAAAGTCTAAGGTTTGAGATATAGATGCTTCCAAAGTGGTAAAATGGGCGTCCCTCCCATCTAACTTTTGAACTAAGAAAGTGAAAATTTTGAAAAATATATATGATGTAGATCTCAACAAAAACTTGCAACGAAAATTGGTTTGAACGAAATCGAATAAGTAGTTTTTGAGATATAGTACATTTTTATCAACCGCAAATTTAACTTTGTCTTTCATACAAACACTATGAAAAACAAAGTTATTGTTGACGTCAAAAAAATATTGTGATATTTTCGCTAGGTGGAAGTAAGTGGACTCCGAATTCAGTTTAAGGGTGGTACGGAACCCTCAGTGCGCGGGTCCGACTCGCGCTTGGCCGGTTTTCTGTTTACTATTTTCAATATTTATTGAATAAAAACCAAAGAAAAATGAGCATTCCATTCCATCATTTCATTGGCATCTAAGTACATTTGGTTGGCTGGGCCTGGCAGTGCACTAGATACTGAGAATATAAAACAAGATGGAATAGATAGAGCTTGCTTAGATAATTCGCAATTTAGTGTTCATGTTTCACCATTCGAAATCGGAATGGTGCAATCATCAAATTCCGATTTTATTTTAACTTGCTGATAGAGTTGTTAGGCATTTGTTACATTGAGCCCATTAGACCCATTAGGAGACCATCACACACCATCACACGAAAATAATTTCAAAATAACTTCGCTAACCTCGCGCGCACCAAAATCTAAAAAAAGAAATATTCTAATAGGTAGGAAAAAAGATTAGGTACATGATCAGTGTAGGTAGGTAATATTTTTTTTTAAATAATATGCATCTATAACTTTAGTCGAATATTGGTTATCCATCAAAACATCACTAACTAGTACTAGTAGTGATGACAGTTTGGCTGAATTGCCAAGGCGCAAGCAATTTTTAAAAAATGTGTGAGTGGAGTGAAGAGTGTCGTTTTTATGACAATCTGCTGCGTTGCTTGCGTGCGTTGCGGCCTTCACTAGTGACAGTTTATAAGACTAGTGTTAGTACAACAGAGCTGCTGATATCGATAGACTTTCGTTACATGAGAAACTATCAAGCCCGGACCCACCCACCAATATTTGATTGAAAACTTATTTCATCCGTCGAAACTGTTGGAGTTTTATTACAATGAGGGCTAACGCGTATGAATTCGCCGCTAGGGGCGCTTGTGTAGCGTGAGGTCTCCAAAGGTCAGTCAATGTCACTGTTTGCGGGTTTATTTCTATTATATTAATGTTTTAAATATTTAGAAATAATTTCCATTAATTATAGCAAATACTAGTTATGGATCAATGAATGAGAGTGTTCTAAAAGGGGGACTAAGAAAATAAAATTTTAAATCTTTAACAACTTGTGTACTTACTCTTCTTTCCTAACAAACTGAACTACGGCATGCTCGATGGATTGTAATATTAAGATTTAATAGCAAACTTGATTTTTTATCTCTCCATCATGACAATTTACACACCATAAAAGCTATATTCTGGACCTCACGCGACAGTTGCGCCAACTAGTGAGCGCAAAAACGATATCCCTCATTCACAGAGAGTTAGTTTGAGTGAAATGAGACTGTTCACTCTACCTATAGTCCTACCTAGCCTAGTCCTTGACCTAACCTACCATAGTCATTACTTACTTACTACGTAAAATTATCAAATAAAATTTTGCGGATTTTATAACACTTAAAAAAGAAGTCAACTGACTGGAAGGGAAGGAAATACATTGTCTCAAAAACCTCAAAAATGTCAGATACAATTTTGAGGGATGCGAGGACATTATAAGCTTGCCTCGGTGGCGCAGTGGTTAGTGGGTCACATTTTAAAGCGACGGCTAGAGGGCCCGGGTTCGATCCCCGGGTCGGCCATAAATATGTACCTGGGATTTTCGAATCAGAAATTCTCAGGGTAGCCCGGAGTTTGGAAGTTGGTGGTGTTTGACCCCCGTGCCTCGGAAAGCACGTAAAGCCGTTTGTCCTGCATGCACCTGATCTCTCTCCGGTCGTGTCAGATTGCTGTCCCATCGGGCTATGGCTATGAGAGTGAAAGGAATAGAGAGTGCACCTGTATTTGCGCACACACTTGTGCACTATAAATGTCCCACGCAGTCAGTTAGTCGCTGTTTGTGACTGGCCACCGTAGTCGAAATCGGCTAGGGGGACTATACAGGGTGTGACCTATAATAGGAGCAAAAAAATAAAATGTAGGCCCTTTAAGTGACAACTGACGAGTAATATGAAATGGCTTAAATTTTTTAAATTGAATAATATTTTTATTGTTACTTTCTAACAAAATAAATCGAACCAGCAATGTATTGCAAACAAATGAGTCCAGTCATAGAACTTGACATTGTCAACTACAACGAGTTAGCGATTTTGATATAGTACTTTGACTAGAGATTATAACGTTGGATTACTGTATCTTTTAGTTAAAGCATTTTGGAGCACTATGACCAGGTCAAGGTAACTACAAATGCTCTGTAGAATCATTGATAAAATTTGCCCCTATTACAACAGGCCACACGCTGTATAAGCTTAGTACCTACTTGGTTCTTGTAAAAACAATCGATAGTTTGTGATCTATATTGGTCGACTTTCAGACATCACTAGAACAATTCATCCATCATTCATTTATTCCAATAGAATATTTTCCAATTTTCATCCATGCATGCAGAGTTTGTACCACAGATTAGTAAGAGTATGTTTGTACTTTTGTCTTTTTGTAAGAGGTCACAGATTAGTAAGAGTATGTGAGGTACATGCTTGTTTTTAATTAATAAAACGAGTGTTAACCTTGCTCAGTGCTTGTTTTTATTAATCTGTACTTAGTTGATTTGGTAGGATATTTTATGACTGGATTTTGCCGATTTTCCAAAAGAATATTGTTACTTTTGGTTATTACATGCATGCCCTTTTTGTAAGTTTTTATTATTAAGTTGTGTTGATAAGAGTAATGATATGGATGAATTCGCGGTATGGGAAGATCTATCTAATATACCAGCTGATCCACCGGTGATGCGTGAACTTTGCAGCAATTGCCAGTAAGTTCAACAAAAGAAATCTATTTATTTGCGTCCGTACCCACTTCAAAAATAGGGTTAATAATGTTGTATAAACTAACTCCTCTATTTTGTTTCAGGCGTCCTTTAGTTGTATGTTGGTGCTCTGCACTTCCACCTCAGAGATTGAGCCCTCGAAGCACAGTTATTATTTTACAACATCCAGCTGAAGAAAAGAGATGTCTTCGGACTGTGCCTATGCTACAGCTGGGTTTGGCTGAAAACAAGTGCCTTATTTTCAAAGGAAAAAAGTTTCCACAACCAAAGCATGAAAATTTAGAAGATATTTTAACTAAACCCAACACTGTTCTGTTATACCCAAGTAAAAGTGCAACAGACATAAAAGATTTAAATAGAAAAAATGAATCATACAACTTAGTGTTATTAGATGGAACTTGGCCACAAGCAAAAGCAATATATGCATCCAGCCCTATTTTACACTCCATAAAACAAGTAAAACTTTTGACTAGTAGTACCAGCAGCTACATAATAAGGACACAGCCCACGGAAGGGTGTCTAAGTACTTTAGAAACAGCTGCGGAAGCTCTGTCACAGCTTGAGGAAAACCCACAATACAAGGAACAGTTGATACAACCACTGCATATGCTGTGTAAATACCAGCTTGAGAATGGAGCTGTTACCCATCAATCAAAAGAATTCTTAATAAAAACACGAATGTACCCTAAACTTATTGGTAAACGATTATCAAGGTTACTAAGGTCCACAAATGAAAGTGTGCTTAATCCATATGAATTTTAAAATACCGTGACATGAGTAGGGGTAAATAAATAATATTGCACACATTTTCAACATAATTTAATTATTGTTAGCTCCTGCAAGTAGTAAAATGTTAAGTGTAATAAATAAGTGTTTATCTATAAGATGTTAAATATTATAAATATATTGTATGTGTATAATTTTTTTGATGTCTATTGTTTGTTATAAAAATGGTTCTAAAACAGTTGTTCCTTTCATCGTAGGTAATGTCCTGATATCCTAGAAAATTGCCTTAGACAGTAGCTTGCTAGCAGTATTTATTACTATTATAGTAGCAGCTTCACCCGTGGAAATAATATTGTACCTCACAGTACCTCATATTAAGTATTACAGAATACCGCTTGCGGTAGGCCGCCCTATCTAGTGATGTATTTAGTATAGTATATATACTATATTAGTGTAGAGTGGCATTAAAATCCATTTCTTTTTTTTGACAG
This sequence comes from Pyrausta aurata, assembly GCA_963584085.1. Taxonomy (NCBI): domain Eukaryota; kingdom Metazoa; phylum Arthropoda; class Insecta; order Lepidoptera; family Crambidae; genus Pyrausta; species Pyrausta aurata. The sequence goes on from OY757268.1 coordinate 5,209,097, forward strand.
TTTTTTGAAGGCGATTTAATTTTTTAAATAATACCTATTTTTATTTCATAATTTTTAGTTAGTTATCTCAAAACTACTGAACCGATTTTGATGAAATTTACACTGTATCCTAAGCGGAAATTACTTTATTTAATAAACAGAGATAGGAATAGGTAGGGCTTATTAGCCTAAACTTCGAAGAACGAAGACAAGAATCGGAGACTCCCTTACTACATTTTTTTTCTAGGACATCTGTTGGGACATCATTAATTAGGTACATAAATAATAATATTATTTTGAATAAGTGATCGGTCTTCGTTAACTTTAAGTTTACGACTGGATAAAGTGTAACCATAACTTAAAAAAGTATTATGGCTACTACATCTATCTTTCCTGTTTATATATTAGTAATATTAGTATAGACAAATAAAATTCGATTCACATATTATTTGATGTAGACAGACAGGAACAATCTTAAGGCAGCAAATCGTGTTCTATAAATTCATGCCAAACCTAAGACCACGGGCCCAAGACCGTCAAAAAACACAAAAATGTGATTGGACCAGTGCAAAATTGAGAATGTACGTACCTTGGCGTACTTAAAAAATTGGAATCAACTACTTACAATAATTCACGATAGCAAATAATCTGTCTGGTAATAACTTACACTAGGCGCATGAAATTAACCGAAGTTTTGCCAATTTTGTATTGCTCTGAACACAGTTGATCGGCTAGGCTATGCTACACACCGTCTCCGTAAACTACACTATTTTCAGAATACTAACGCACTGTTTCACGCACACTCATGTCAGCTTCGTCATGTCACTCCGGTTCTTAGTATTGATATATCTAAGAACCTGCGTCTACGATCCATGGCCCACGCGCACGCATCCCGAGACAACCATAAACAAATAAAGCACTTTACCTACTAACCGATATTTTTATGAATGAACACTCGTTATTTGAAAAAACACGTTATCAATGTGCGAAAAAGACAGATAGTGCGGCTACCTAAGTTCAAAAGAGACAAAAGTTCTTTTGTTCGGTGCCGGGTGGCTCGCAACGGCGCTAACCATCTGTTTTTGTAGCTTTTTTATGAATGAATGAGGTGCGCGCAATCTTAGATGTTTTTGAGTATGATTTTGTAATGCTTGATTTAATTTCAATCAATTGTTATTATTAGTGTAAATAGCATGATCATTATTTCAAAGGACGCCCGTTTGGATGGGTGGGCCGTTAACTGTTCTGTATAACAATTTAATGCAAATTAAAACTGTATCTAGCAAAAAATAAAGATTTTTTAATATATTTTTCCTGTATTCTAGACTCGACTTTTAATCACCTCTTTGAATTTGGATAGTACTTTTTTCACACCCTGTATTATGTCCAGTCACAAAGTTTGGTATACATAAACTAATTACTTATTCCAAATAAAATTTATTTTTGATGTACTTAGATGATGTCCCGAATCTTGGGACAGTCGTCTCGGAAAAAAATACTATCATAAAAAGACTCCGATTCCTCTCTGTTCTGATTCGAGGTTTAGGTAAATAAGCCCTACCTATTCCTATCACTGTTAATAAAGTAAAAAAAATACTCATCTCGCTATGCCTTCTCGTTTTCGAGAAATCCGTGGACAAATATACATAATTTTGCACACGTATTTGGAAGCAAGATCCACAAACTTTAACGATATCACTTACATACAGGTCGAATTGAATACCTCCTTTTTTTTGAAGTCGGTAAAAAGGTTAATTTCCTTTGTATGAGCACTTTTGTTTAATATCTTTATTTATGAGCACAAATTTGGCCGGTTTGTGAGTGCAGTGTACCAGATCAAAAAACATATGCAATTAAATAAATTTTGGACTCCTCCAATCACATACATATATTGCTCTGACTGGATTAGTGAGTAGAATGTTATTTAGTAGCTAGCTAATGCACTAAACTGTGTGGTATTATACTGGTGGGAGGTACTACAACAACTCCAATAACCGAGCGAGATGTTATAGAAAATTATGATTTCTACATTATTGAATCGAACCCACACGTCTAATTTTTGGGCTCGATTCCGAACCCAGGACATCGCGGAATACGCGGAGCGGCGGGCGTGGCATAATACTCATTCATACTTAGTCTATACCATAGAAAGTAGTATAGTATAGAATGACAAACGCGGATTTTCAGCGTAACCAAAAAGTTACTTTACATGTGTGCGTTCAATAGTGATGTGTATCTTATGGTGGTCCAAGTTTTATCGACGAGGTTACGATAAATCATGTAAATTGAAACAAAAATAATTAAATTAATGCACTTTTAGTTACATAATACTTTTTATTTGATAAACAAGACAACCTCATTTTTGTTTAACTACGTATTTATTTATTTATGTATGAAGACTTGCTAGAAGCACTTATACACGTTCCAACATAGACCTTACCACAGCACAGCTTCGGGACAGTTGTGTGGGCCAGTGCAGAGAAGAAGCTGTGCAAGAATTACGGTTACCTAAAAAAATCAGTCAAAAAATTTATCGATACTGATGACGTCACGTCATCATTTAGTCAAGCCCTAGTGTAAAGAAACGGTTTCTTATTTTACTGAAAATACCTGAATTAATCTATTGGAAACTTTGATATATGGCTGCAAATCACAAAGGAAGTCCTAAATTTACTGTACAATTTGGCATCGGAGTCGATTTCACTCACAAATTTTATAAAATTTGGAATTAAATTTTTTATCAATGATTCATATTTACTGCTGGAAATTATGATTTTCGGGATTGTATCCTCGGCGCACTTCACAGTTGCTGAAAGCACAAGTCATTTCATCTGAAATTGTTATACAAAACTTAAATTATAATTATATTCATTCATAATTTTTCAAAAATTCCAACGACGGAAACTTGACGTATCCACTAAATCCATTATTTCTTAGAAAACGGTCTCGCTGTCATAAGGTGTTTCGCTGTCAAATCCTATAGAATTTCACTAAGTAGCACGCTCTTTTTAAAGCGAAGATTTTTTTCTTTCTCTATGGTCCATACTCTTACTAATCTATGGGCGCGGCATACATATATTATTCATCTGTGGGCGCGGCCTTGAATGAAACCCAGCCAGCGCGCTTAGCTAGCCACTAGCATCGAATAATCGACTATCTAGTAATGTTATCTCATGATAATCGATCGAAACGTAAAGTCACATGAAGTAGAACTTGATTTTGCGATTGAATGTTTCAAAAAGAGTAGTCGATTATATTGATAATGTGTCTCATCACTGTTCTTGTCAATTTGACGTATTCACATTCATTCATTTGGTTTTTGTCTCTCTTTCTCTTTCGATCTGTCAAACAAATCGGAAACATGGCCGAGGTTTGTAAAATAAATTCATGTAATAAATCTGTATTTACCAGACTAATCTGCTCTAAAAAGCAGGATTTACGCATTGTGATTTCGTAAAGTGCTTCATAACGATTTGATAGTGGTGATATTTTCCGAAAAGTGACGTGCAATGTTTACGTTTTACAGGTTGAAGAAATCAAGAAGAAACGTACTTTCAGGAAGTTCACCTTCCGAGGAGTTGATCTGGATCAGCTTCTTGACATGCCCAAGTGAGTTGACCTAAAACTTATTACCATTGGCCACTTAGAAATTCTGCAAATAATTTTAAAGTGTCAAGTGAGGTTATGTTTTCTAAGTTGATAAACTTTTACCCGTCTGACATGATTGTTTTTAATGATGAGGGAATTTTGGTGACTGTACACACTAACGCATTCTGCATATTATTACTAGGATAGCTTTTGTAATAAGCTCTAAATGTACATTCCAGTGAGCAACTCATGGAGTTGATGCATGCACGCGCCCGCCGGCGGTTCGCTCGCGGCCTGAAGCGCAAGCCCATGGCGCTCGTGAAGAAGCTGCGTCGCGCTAAGAAGGAGGCCCCACCAAATGAGAAGCCTGAGATTGTAAAGACTCACCTCCGCAACATGATTATTGTTCCCGAAATGGTCGGCTCCATTGTTGGTATCTACAACGGAAAAACCTTCAATCAGGTAATTACTGGCCAGAGAGCCCTGATTAATATCATAAAAAGTTTGTGTATATTGTTGAATAGTATGACAAACAACTTAACACTTTCCGGGGCGGTGAACGGCTACAGCCGTAAAACTATAGAAGTTCTATTGTGTCTGGGATACCGCGCTGGAAAATGTTAATAGCTAATGCTTTTGAATAAGGGGGTTGTCTAACAGTTAGTGGAGTAAAGCTGAGATATGTTAGTCATTAAAACTATCGAAGTAGTTTTAAGTTTACAACTACCATTCCATAATTGACAACAACCCCTTCTAGTGGTTGTTACTTTTCAACTAAATGATTCTATTATGTTCAAGATGATACCTGCATATTTACCTACTTCAATCCTTGTAAGACATTACATGTGAAAGCAGTGAAACCATCGAACAAATATCATTAAAAAAAAACAGGTAATGCAAGTTATCTAAGTGACAAAACACAGTATTGTTGCTCTAATCTTATACAGTGTTTATTTATTCCATGATCATAGTTTTGTTTGTTTCACAGACCCTTAAAAGGTCAAGTATACTTTGTCTAAGAAACGTCACTAGCATTTATTAGTTAGTGTTAGTTAAACAGCTACGAGATGTGAGCCCATGACCTACAGGGGTCCACTGACCAGAGAACCACTGGTGGTAGATAATGAATCCCCTTTATATTTTTTTAGAATCTGTTGCATCAGATCATAAATAAGTTTTAAAGTCACACACACAAAAGTCACACAGTTTTAACTTCACACAATTGCTGCTGTCATTATCACTGAACTCCTAAGCGTTAAGGAGTTCCACCATCAGCAAAGAACCAAACTAAGATGAGGCTAAGTCATTAATATTTGTCAGAATTAAGATACTGGCCTTAAAACGCTATAAATCTCCCTTGTAAAATTTAAGGGTTTCCCTCAATTTCCATTGAATAAAGAACCTCCTCTTATTTTGAACACATAAGTCCTTATTAATATGACGGCAGCGGCATACTGGTATACATACATATTAAACACATTTAAAAAGTGTTCATTAGAGTAGGCAAAATTTAATTAGCAAGTGTTATACCATTTTAGAATCTGGACTAAGTGCGCCATCTTTTGTAGTAAGTTGCCGCAGTAGTCCCTGTACATATTTTTTTCAGTACAGTGAGTTAAAGTTCAGTCTTGCAATAAGTTTCTATTTCTTGGTTGGACTTTTAAAGTGTTGTGGAAAGAAAATGATTAGAGCTGTGTTCAAATTTTAAACTAACTTTGACAAAAGGATTATTCAAGCATACAACGCAAAACAAATATCTTAAGAAAGTTAATATTTGTGGCCACAGTAGTCGACAAACCAATACAAGGTGTAAATTTTAAGATTTTTTTTTAAAAAAAGTACATAAGTCAGAACTTTTATTTTATTTTTCTAGTTACTGTCATGGCCTAGCCTATCACCCGGTTTCGGTTTGACCTTGTGGACACCCTGTATATTTAATCTTTATTGTCTCTCCTTTCAGGTGGAAATCAAGCCTGAGATGATTGGTCACTACTTGGGAGAGTTCTCGGTCACATACAAGCCTGTCAAGCACGGTAGGCCCGGTATTGGTGCCACCCACAGCTCCAGGTTCATCCCACTGAAGTAGACTGTGACACATTCTCTAGGCTAAGTTTAACAAAAATGTACACAGGATTACAATAAAGTATCTTGTGTCACCACATTTATTTTGTTTTTTTTTCCTATTACAAACCTCAGGTATTTTCGCACTTAGCTTACTAAATACACTAAATAGCTAATAGGTATCTTGAGAAAAAAATCTAAGTCTCGGCGAAATTCCCCTTCTCGGGATCTTCCATGTCGGTTTTTCATACTTGGTCATATTCGCAATCTGCATAACTGAATGTCTTGGTGTGAGTACAGCAGGCCGTAGTGTTCCCATTAATAACCATAACCCTATTAATTATTATTAACCTATTAATAACCTTGTTAAAGGCTAGTCCAGTAAATAGGGATGTGTGTGGGGCTAAAAACTTTGTACTTTAGACTACTATTCTATTTAATAATTTCTTAGTGTTTTTTAGGATAGGCACGTAAATTAAAAGGCTACCTACAGTCTCGTTTCTATTTTTATTTATCCTACAAGTACCTATAAATTAACTTAATTTTATTAAGTTCTTTCTATGCTTTGTAATACAGTCGCCAGCACTTCAGGTTTCTCACTTTTGATGCAAACTAACCCTTATGTCGAACTTTGCTAGTCCAATATTGTAAACAATCTTTTTATAATTTTTAAAAAAAGTCTGAAGAAAAATAATCAATTATTTGATTTAAAAAGATCTCAGAGCTTAACGATGAATTATCTATGAAGGTTGTGAGTTATGTGTTTATTTAATTTTAAAATGAATAATTTCGTTAAAAAGTAATGTCTCGTATGTTGAAAATATTAGACAAGTAAAGAAAAACGGACTTTACGTGGACAAGATACGTCCCTACACAGGATATGTGATGTGATGATTAAAATTTCTGCATACCCTACTAGGGTAGATAATTCCCTAAAGCATTAAGTCCGCCAATTGTACAACCTACATTGCAATTAAGTCGAAATAAATATCACTTCTCGTAAAAATTCATAAGCTTGGTGCTTGCTTGCACCTAGCTCGGTGATAAGAGGGACTAGATTTGTAGAGCATGCTTTTGTACACTTGTGCGGTCCGTCACACAACTTCGTTTCGCGTCGGTGTTTTATGTTTATTATCCTATTCAGGGCCAAACCAAACCAACAAAGTAAAAATTATGAAAATCGGTCCTCCTGTTCTCGAGTTATAAGCAGTGTTACTAACACGACTTTGTTTTATGTATAAAGATATATATTATCATTGTTTTTTGCTAGCTGATTATGTTTGTCACTAATTTTGGCCTTAGTTCTTGGGCGTCTAGAAGGTTTCCTATTCCATACTTAACCCTTTAAACGATATATGCACACCCGTATATACAAACCCGTTTATGCACGTCATTTATGCACGTCATTTAAAGGGTTAATACTGCCTACATTTCTTAACTAAAGTAGTGTAACATGTCCATCGGGGTTAATGGAAGTGCATTACCCATCGGCTGGGCACATCAAGTCTCAGTGGTCATCATCTCAATCCGGTTGGAGCCGGCTGCAGCCGCCGAGCGCCGCCGCGAGTGCCCGCCAGACAATGTACACACGCTAACTTCAAACTTGTGTTTGACAAACGACCCTTTTTTGTCAACTCTTGACACCTACTGCCCTACATGGACTTACCAATTATTTAGATGAACAGCACTGCATACCTACCTACGCTTCGAAGGACCGATTTCGTCATTCTCTTTGTGTAAATTAATGTCGTAATTCAGAACGCTAATTGATTGGTTGTTATGAACTTAGATTAGGAGTTCTAAGAAGTTTACTTATTCAGATAAGTCAATCGCCAGTTTTGGGTGTTGTTTCTATGACTTCGCACTATAGTGTTTTTAGGGTTCCGTAGCCAAATGGCAAAAAACGGAACCCTTATAGTTTCGTCAAGTCTGTCTGTCTGTCTGTCTGTCTGTCTGTCCGTCCGTATGTCACAGCCACTTTATTCTGAAACTATAAGCATCACATAGCTGAAACTTGGTAGGTAGGTGTATTTTGTTTACCGCTTTCCGATTCAGATACAAAAAGTAAGAAAAAATAATATTTAAGGGGGGGCTCCCATACATGAAACTAAAACCTAAAAATTTTTTTTTACTCAAACCTATGCGTGTGGGGTGACTATGGATAGGTCTTTGAAAATGATGTTGAGGTTTCTAAAACCATTTTTTCTAAAACTGTAAGGTTTGAGATATAGACGCTTCCAAAGTGGTAAAATGGGCGTCCCCCCCCCTCTAACTTTTGAACTAAGAAAGTGAAAATTAAAAAAAAAATATATGATGTAGATCTCAACAAAAACTTGCAACGAAAATTGGTTTGAAGGAGATCGAACCAGTAGTTTTTGAGATATTGCACATTTTTATCAACCGCAAATATAACTTTGTCTTTCATACAAACACTATGAAAAACAAAGTAATTTTTGCTGTCGCAATATATTGTGATGTTTTCGTTAAGTGAAAGTAAGTGGACCCTGAATTCAGTTAAGGGTGGCACGGAACCCTCAGTGCGCGGGTCTGACACGCACTTAACCGGTTTTTTCTCAAAGGTTTAACCAATGTTTACCTACGTCCTACGTCTCACAATCCTAGTCTTAAACATAATATTCTTTCTACAAATCATAAGAAGACTGTTACTATCAAATTACAACCATTTAATAGCAATGACAAAACTGTTAATAATTAATTAATTTCCAGTTACTAGCAGTTGTACCGGAATATTGACTTCACCATACAAGCATGCGAGTGAAATGATCTTGCAACTAATTTAAGTGGTATATACGTCTTAATTAATTCAGCTCTGTTTATTGGCATTGTGCGAACATTTAACATCAATTATTTCTTATTAAATGTTGTAGGAGGAACTTGCCTACTCGCTTGACGAATACCCATACAGACTTAATTTCGAAAAAAACTACAAAGCAAGTGACTATCTAACTCAATATCAATCTATTTACTTTCAAAGAGTACACTATTGGTCTGTAAAATCTATTTACATATTATTATGTTGTTATTAAGTAAAAGCTTCGAACTTGCAGCAAGCCCGGTGCGGACTTGCGGACAGCATCATTATAAGATAATAATCATAGAAAGCATTAAAATAATGAACATTACCAACAAAAGGTAGCCTTTGTTGTCTTATTCAAGTATGGCACTAACTTCTGATCCCAAATTAGACGAGGCTTTGTCTATTTTATCCAGTAGTTAGAAGGTAGCTTAAGTGGCACAAGTCAGCACTGCTACTGACTTAAGAAAATGGGGCTCGATTCACATTTCATTGCAGTAAGTGAAACTAGGGTGCGTTATAATGGGTAATATAAATGTTGGATGTAGATGTTAATTCTTACATGGCAGATTAGGAGCGGAAACTTATGTCTCGCACGCACGTTTGGTTTAGTGATTTAGCGCTAGCGCTACTATGCCAGCTAGGCTGTCGCGGGTTCGTATCTCACAAGAGGCCAATGTTTATGTGACTTTGGTAGGAGTCGTGGATATTTAATTATTTATGTGAGACCCCCCGTCAAAATCGTTGTGGTATTCGTACACAAGGAAGAAAACTCCTAACTTCGAAACCAAGACAATTTGTGTGTTGTTGTTTACGGAAAATCATAAAAACTGCATTTTATTTGCATTATAATAAGCGACGCTCATAGGTCCACAGGCAGGAATGCTAAAATTGCAACATCCAGTCCCTGATCGAAGTGCCTTACCGGAGTGTCCGGAGTTCTCGGTAATTAATCGAGGTACTGATGAAGTGACCCGAAAGCAGTCGATACCAATTTGTGTTAGTGCGTTATGATCACTTCGGCGTTGGCCGTTGAGCTGATTGCTTAGAAATGTGTAAAAAACTAGCAATCACATGGTTGTAATAATGAGAATAGCTTTACCTTTCATACGGTTTCGGTAGATGAAGCCGCGATAAACTGCTAGTACCTACATAAGGTTTAAAGTTCAAAATAAAATAATCAGATACTTAATCATGTAGACTAGTTCCTATCACTACTACGAGACTATTACGAAAATAATCTCAATTTTGATCAATTTATTTCAGGTCCAAACAAATAATAAATAAATTTCATGTATTTAAAGAGCTCAAAATAGGTACACAATATTAGCTGCAATGTAAATAAAAGGTCCAATTTTTTAATGCTACGCTTAAAAGTCACTGCTACGAGACTACGAGAGCTACGGAGTTGTCCCGCTACGGGATACGGACAGCGTGAGGATAGAAAATTAGTAGCAAATGTAAGTTTATTTTATTTTAAAACGTACAAAACTAAGTAAGTATTTAGTGGTTTGATATAAATGTGTCAAGGTAAAACGCAAGACTTACTTTTCCACTATTTTTTTATTATTTTGAAGCAGGAGTGCGCAACTGTTATTGCGTGCGTGCTCGTGTGTTCTGTTTGAGGTGTTGAGTATTGTCAACTTTTTTCCCATTATGTAGTTTTCCCCTATTAACCTCTATTCGCGAGCATTTATGTACTAGTGTATGAACTATGAAAAGTAACAGATTTATAGTTATTCTAATATCAGACTTGTTCCAAAGTAAAAAATACAGGATTTGCTAAAAATAACTGAAGCGCTATGGGCTGTAACGTAGCGTTTTCAGTTTCGGCGCCTGAATTACGTGAATACGCGATGGAACTGGCAGAAATCTTGTCATAACTAGAATGAAATTGGTGTAATTAAAACTTATTCCATGATACATGGTGAGTAAGGGCGCTTGTTGTGTAGTGTTTATAAAGCGCGGCGGCGGAGGCTTCCCCGGCGTAGGTCGCGGCGCGCTGAGGCCGACACACGTGCGGACTGCGGACACTTTGCAACACTCGCGATTCGCGAATTCATCACTACCTCCGCATTTATTCCGCGACGACATTTTATTCCGCGCGATTAACATTCACCCAAAATCCAGTTTAAACAGTGAATTTAAATTAATTCCAAGTGAACTCTTAGTGCAGTGAAGATTTTTGATTCATACTTTCGTGAGGAAGCTATGATTTTTGTGTTATAAAAACCTGTTTTAACGAGGTGAGTAAAAAAGATAAGCAGCTGTATCTAACTTTTATTTGGATAAGTATTTTTTTATCTCTAAGGATGTCTGTTTGTTGACATTAATCAGTTGACGATTGTTAGTAGGGCTTTAGTTAGATTAATGGCCTCATCGCTGATTAAACTCTATTACTTGTCTGTTATCAGATTCACATTGATCTACTACAGCATTATTAATGTAAGATTGATGTTATATTTAATTTTATCCTGTTATTCTTCTGCTGACGTTATGGTGATAATAATTGGGTTTCACAATAATATTTAGACAAGATCCTGTCGATCCTGAATTTTATGCTGAAGATGCTGAAACGAAAATACAGTTTAGCCTTCAATATAAAAACACAAAAAAGCCTTTCAAAATGAGGCCTATGTTCTTCTTAATTAGTCTTAATGAGCATCGGTAAATCCACTTTTAAGGAACAACACCAATTTACTTGTACCAATTTCTTGTAAGTATTCAGGTTTATTAATATCAAAGACTCCTTGTGTTAAATTTTATAAACGATTGATACTTTTGGCATTCAAAAAATATTTACCTTAACATCAGAGGAGCCGTCATATTTTCGGATATCGGCAGTAAATAAATCTGAGCTACATACTCGGCATTTCCTGTATTTCAGAACAGTGAATCATTTTGAAGGAGTTCGAATCAACGCATTTCGATGAAATAAACGTGCTGCAATGGCAATATAAGTATTAATATTCTATTTTTAGTTTATGATTTATACTTATACTGAACCCATGAAATGATGTGCCAAAAGGCTTAAAAAGTGATTTGCTATTCTTCAAGTTGTACTTTTAACATTATTGTGTACCTAATCCGGCTTTTAATAACACTTACTTAGATAATAAAAAAAAAACGCGTACAATTAAATGTTGGTGTGGTTCGGTGGTTAGTTGTAGGTGCTTATCTAATACTCCTAACGGGAGGACTCACGTACATGTATCTTAATAGATGATCCTTTTCATTTTTTAAGTGTTGATAAAAGATATTAATAAATGCTATCTTCAAGCATCGTTTAGTACCTATTCCCTACTCTTACTCCTACCTACTCATACGTGAATGTGAGCTCAGTAAAATAAAAAAATAAGTATTTGATGTCGTTGTATTATTGTTCGGTAAAACTATGACGCGAACTATTAAACGGCTGTTAACGTAAAATACCATACCTGAAAAATAATGAATTAAAGTACAATGTTGATTGCAGTATTAGTTATAGGTAGTATTATTATTAGCTTAACTTTTTTCGGTAATCGACATGCCAGTTCTAATTATGATGAAGAAATGATTACGCGAATGGTTGGTATTTTGAAATAGGTAGGTAGCTACGCTAAAGTTATAGTTTGTGTTGTTACCATAAAATTAATATTCCTAAGGGATAATAATTTTATGGTTGTCTAGCGTTTGTTGATTAATCTTACTTGGAAGTGTTCAAGTCATATATGAATAACCCAACTGAATTTTAACAATTTGGTGTGATATCACAAATTTGTTTAAATTCATGACACTTAATCAGCAGTCATCCAGTATCGAGGAAAACCACATAACTTACCTTCCTATTGCCGATCTATGTCTATGTCCAAAATAACTTTTGTAAATTGTTAGAAAGGACTTTGGTATTTTATAAACCATGTGCGAGTCGGAAAAAAGTAGCCTCCAAACTTATCCCAGTAAATTAATTTTTAATATAGGATAGGTTAAAAAACTCTCAATCCAATTAGATTGGCAGTTATCAGATCCTATCCTCTATCCTCTCTTACTATACTATCAGATAGGTTTATACGAGTAGGTAAATTTCAGCAAGTCGTAACTCGTATCGTAAGAGCTCATGCAGACGTTTACAATTTTACGGTGACGCTGTTATCTATTATATTTTATTGACAACTAGCGGCCCGCCAGCGACTTCGTACGCGCGCAATAGTTTTACTCCGTTCCCATAGATCGTAGTGAAAATATTTATAAGCCGATACGCATTTAACTATTTCTACAGCCTTCCCCGATAAATTAGCTATCTAACAATGTATGTAAAAAAAAATATAACCGGACCAATAGTTCCTGTGATTAACGCGTTCAAACAAACAAACAAAAACATCCAGTTTTTAAATATATGCGTAATGTTATATTTTATGTACATACAACACGTAGCCCGGTCTTTAATCTGGTCAAACTTACACGGGGATAATATCGTTTTATTTTACAACGAAATGGAAATACTTACTTCGCCTATCGTCAATCGTACATTTCTTTCGGGTGCTAATAAAAAGACCAGGAGCCCTATTTTTGAATCACTCGCTTGGGTATGGCGAGTGATTTTCGTTCGAAAACGATTTTTTTTCTATGTCTTTTGACACTACGTCGAACGAAAATCACTCGCCATCTTGAAGCGAATGATTCAAAAATAGGGCCCCAGGGCTCCTATTTTTGAATCACTCGCTTGGATAGGGCGTGTGATTTTCGTTCGAAAACACATAAAAAATCAACGGAAATCACTCAAAATCTAGACGTGAGTACTCACAAAATTGAGCAATGATTTTTCAAATCCTTTTTGTGTAGATTACAACTGGTTTTCATTCCAAAATTCGACTTTAATCATCTTATAGCGAGTGATTCAAAAATAGGGCCCCAGGCTATACTCCGTGCGCTTACACAGCATCACGCCACATACAGGCTTTGGGAGAGGCAAATTCCTTCAAGTCTTCTCCCGCTACCTTAAGAGTTTGAACTTGAGCTTTGTTTATAGTCATAGCGAATACTCTACTTTCTTGAATTCAAATCGTGAATTCAAAGGGTTAATTCTATGTAGGGATCTACCCCATCATCATCATCAATACCCAAAAGCCGTCCACTGCTAAACATAGGCCCCCACGAAAAGTTTGCAAAAAAAAAAGATTGGACACCCTTCGACCACAGAAACAGCGTTGAATGTCCACCGACAATATGAACAGACGACCTGCAATCTACACTGTACACAGACCGCTTGATACCTACCCTGTTTAAACACAAAAAAATATTATTTACTGTTTTAAGGAATAAAATCTCTTCTCGAGCATTTTCTCAAGAGCAACATCAATAACAAACATGTGTCAAAACATTGTGTCTCAGACATGTCAAATGATTGTCAAAAATGATAATACAAAATATTTTTATCATTAGCACTAAAGAGTTTTGATATCAACTTCGAAGAAAATCACCCCCAGGATAACTTTGTCACCCTTTTTCACCCCCTTAGGAGATTAATTGCAATAAAATATAAAATAAATCTTTTCTGTAAAAGAATGTGTATGTAAAATTTGAAGTAGATTGGACCAAGGGATCACGTTGTTCCATACAAACTTTGCACCCCTTTTTGACCCCCTTAGGAGTGGAATTTCTGAAAATCCTTTCTTATCGGATCCCTTCGTCATACAAAGAACACACCCTCCCAGTTTCAGGTCTCTACGATCAGCGGTTTAGGCTGTGCGTTGATTCATCAGTCAGTCAGTCAGTCAGTCAGTCAGTCAGTCAGTCAGTCAGTCAGTCAGTCAGTCAATCAATAAGTCAGTAGTTCAGGACAAAGCATTTTATAGGTATAGATAAGATTCTAATGTTGGTGATCGTAGCGCTTGAATAGTAATAACCGAAGGAAGCAACCTACGGCGCGGTCGTGTTTGGATGGGTGATCATTCCGACCCTATGTGACGTATATCACGAACAACTCCGTGCTTCGGAAGGCACGTTGATATTAATCCTTAAGCCTAGTCAGATGCCTTATGGGATGGGTGGCTTGATGACATCTGACAGCAAGGTTTAGTCGCTTTTCTTGCAACACCTCTGCACCAATCCGCACTGAGTCCGCGTGGTGGAGTGAAAAATAGCCAAACTACTTCTTTGGGGCCTTTGCCTAGCAAGCAGTGGGACGTTACAGGCTAACTTAATGATAAAGTTACCTTTAAGTATCATCAGATTCCAAATTATTATGCGATGGAAAAATAGCTTATTATATTCAATCAACTGTTGCATTGTCGGTAGTGGGCAGGAAGTACGTATAGTAGATATACTACTTGCCTCACCACGTGGCACTTACCTGATTAACCGTGGGCTGACACACCCTGACTTGTGACAGGAGCGCATGAGTAGTGCGCTCCTCGCACAACCTAGATCAATTTTAAAACGTGACTAGTTTTTTTACTTCCCTACAAAAGGAAATAGTTATGCCATCTTTAGTGAGCGAATTATAGTTAATTAAGTTAGTTATGATTACACGCATGTAGTGTAAATTAAGAGATGTAAAGTAAACCTACCGCAGATTAGCTCCATATCTTAAACACTTAAAGATTCACAACAATTTAGATTAGACACCGATACGTTTATTGTTGCTGTAGAAGATGAAAGTGACAAAACAACAAAGTAGGTATTTGTGTACCTATTCTAAGTGGTTGGCAAGGGAACCCCACACGACACGAAGTAATTAAAAACTGAACGAGATTGGCCCTTATTTATATCTTGGCCAAGATTTTCAGCTTTAGGCTTGGTAGGATACCTTTACAGCCCTTATGTAGAAAAGCTTAGTAGTAGGTATTACTTATATGTATAGTATTATGGTACCTAACTTACCTAACATAAAATACATTTAAAGTTCATACTAAATTTTTCGAAAAGGAACTGATTTACCTGCATTTTATATCATGCCATCAGGTAATTGCTATTTGAGGATGATGATGAAATGGCTCATGATTATAGTGCATTGGTGGCAAGATGAGGATGCCATAAATTTTTTGTATTGTTAGTTAGTAGGCCTATTTTTAATGTAAGTCAGTCACATGTCAAAATTGCTCTACTGATGGCCTCTGTGATAGTCTAAATAGGCTGTTAATGTATTTGATACATTGCCGGAAGGTCATTTTGAACCACCAGATAATTATGGATGTTGCAGGATTCGATTTACTGCAGCAGTACTTAATGGACGATCAGTCAATCAGACATATATATCCGATAAATGTGCAACGAAATACTTGGAGATTTCTTTAAATTTTATTTTGTTTGCGATGCAACTGCGTGTTGACAAATATTGTTTATTTAAGATTCCTTAGTGCCAAAAAACGATAAAGTTCTATTTTTTTTCCATTCTCAGTTGTATTGACTGGAATGCAATTATTTTATTGTGAGGTAAAGGTGTTGTGAATATTGTACCTTTGGGTGAATTTCCCAACAGCAAATTTTACGCGGCATGAGTGAAATCGGCAGTGCAGAGTGATACAATGAGGCTTATTTATTTTTTTATTTATAGAAGGCGTTATCCTGTATACGAGACCATAAATATTTTTTGATTGGGACTACGTTAAATTCGAAATAAAAAATGATAAAGCACCATATTTTTCATTTCGGTTGCGCGGTCAAATCCATTTTTCTGTTTAATTTCCCTTATATAGTAAAAACTTTTGGTTATTTAGTATTATTGCTTATTTCATTTAAATCGTGAATAGTTATAGTACTATCACATAATAATTTTATAATTTAATCTATTTAATTAAATGACTTATAAGTAAAAATGCATGTGGTCAGATAAGACTTTTCATATCGGTGAATTTTAGTTTGTCGAGAATATTTTTGCGTGGGACAACTCTAGCTTCTTGCCCCCGCGCTAAAACGCTACATACCAGTGCCGCCTCAATGCTTAAAGTAAATAGACGTGCGCCGCTTGCTCCGTGTTCCCGCCAAAAAAGTAAGTAGTTTGTTTCGGTGACATGGGACATTTTATTTTTCATTTCCGCGGGTTGGAATATATTGTCATCCATTTCTCCATAAAATGTATGAAATATTTATTGGTATCCTTCCCAAACTACGTTTATTAGTGTGGTATTAATAACGTTATGACTTTAAAACTTTTATTGTTATGTTAAATTATGTCGTTGATTTTAATATCGGTGTTTTCATTTCGGTTGATTCGGTGGTCTAGATTGACCACCGAAATGAAACAAAATTCACCGAAATGATAAAAAATATAATTTCGGTGAATTTTATTAATTCCGGTGCGTAAATTGTTCATATCGGTGCTTGTTTTTCTCATTTCGATGGCTTCATTATATCATTCCGGTGAAATCTATACTATATTATACAGCTGAAGAGTTTGTTTGTTTGTTTTTTATTTGAACGCGTTAATCTCAGGAACTACTGGTTCAATTTGAAAGAATATTTTTGTTTTGCCCTCCTTTTTAGGATTCCGTACCTTGAAAGGTAAAATACGGAACCCTTATAGGATCACTTCGTTGTTCGTCCGTTTGTCTGTCCCTACCCTTTTTCTCAGGAACACGTGGAGGTATCAAGCTAAAATTTAATCAAAAGCTCTGCGGTCCCTTAAAGCTGTAAAATCAAACTTCTAAGCCAACGCAATCAAAATATACAGCCGTTATAGATAGTGCCATCCACGAAGGCGCGCCCCACTATTTTTTTGATTGAGGAAGGTGTGGGTGCGGGGGGTGACACGCGCGTCAGTTGCGAGCCGGCTGTCATTTAAAAATGCAGACTAATCACGAAAGTAGCTCTACTTAAATTATTTTTAAAATGTCAAGGAAAACCCAGTTTGTTGTACTAAAAAATAAACCTGGTATAATCTTGTGTTATTATTAAATTTACTTAAATAATTATAATGGTAACTTAAACACCATAAACAATTTCAAATAAAAAAACATGTGTTACTTATAAAATTACCGGGGTATACTCTATCGGGGAAGGCTATAAAACATCACGCTAGAACCAACGTGTAAGAAGAAAAAACAATTCACGCATATGAAGTCCCGGTGGACCAAGAGTTCTCTTATAAAGAAACTTTTTTAAAAACTTTTTAAATGTTATAAAACTTTCTTACGTGTTTCGTTTACTTTAATTGTAAAAATGTTACTGGTGCAATTTAAAAAAATATATTACTCGTCTAGTAGCTAACCATACCTACTTGAAACTATTTCTAAGTAGAGTATCTTTCCCTTTGAGTGTATTTTTTGTAGTGTGCTTGTCATTCTTAAGTCATTGTGGTATTCCAAACTCAATTCAAAGGTTGGAAAAAGCTTGCACACATGTACTATAAACGATTTGGACGAGTGGAAGGGCGCGCCGTCGTAGATGGCACTATCTATATTGCCGTAAATATCAGCAAATTTCCGCAAATTTTCAACAATCGAAAAGGAATCAAAACCTACCTACAGGGTACTTCCCGTGAACTTAGAATCTTGGAATTTGGTACAAAGCAATGTCATTTATAGTACAGATACAGGAATAATTGCGAAAACTGTATTTTTTTGTTATATCATATAAAAACAAAACTTACTGCCCCTTTCTTCATGAACGCGTTAAGGTGTTAAATGAAAATTACAATGACATACATAATGAACTATAATTAAGATACAAATTATTCATTCAGCGAAAAGCGTCGTCATTTTATTACAAAATGTCACAGAAAAAAAAGACGCTTTAAATTTCCATATAACTACTATTGATTCCCACTCTAAGCTCTGACCGATCCAAAGGTTCCCATTATGTTAGCAGCATTGCCCCGTTGAATAGCAATGGAAACCTGTTGAACCAGCCAGAGTGGGGATCATTACCCTTATCCCTCAGTCGTTGTCCCAACTCTTTAAAAAGCTCGCGTGCCTCATCTCCCCAGGGCCCAGCCGTCTCCACAGCGATTGGAACAAAATCATACTCAGACTTTAGCTCAGCATACTTAGTATGTTTTAACTTGGCAGCATTTTCCGCCGCTGAACCTGCTGAAGTAACAGGCATACTGTAACTTCAACAGGTTCAGTAAATGTGTCTAACGCATGTTGCGTCCCATAAGAGGCTACGCCCTCTTCGCCATGGAACCAACGTTAGGCCATCTGGTCTCTTACCATCCATGTGGGACAAGCCTGGTGGCTCTAAGACGCAAGGAATATTAACGGACACTGTGGCTCGACGCACAAATTCATTAATAGAATGGTATAAATTGCACTTGTAAAAAGCAACTGTGAACCTGTGACAGACGAGGAATTGAACCCCGTGTCTTACGCAATCCGGGTAATTAAGTTTGTATGGTGACAAAACACTATAAAAACAAAAATAAACTATAATAGAATGGTGCTTCGGGAACCGCCCCGCACATATTTGGCAACTCAGTCCATGGTGGCCGTTTTCATCTACCATCACACCACAAATACAGCGATAAGGTTCACAAACTTTGCTGCCCAGTCTTAAAGTTACTGCAATTCTTAAGGAATTGTTGTCGAGAAGCGTACCCAACTGTGGAGACGGCAAAGCATGCAGCCAAGCACCAGATTCAGGTTTTGCAACTGCTTTAAGGCATGCCAACATCACGCTGGAACCTACGGGAACGGAGTAAAGGCAAAACGCACAGAAAATGTCATGGAGGACCGCTAGTAGTGTTGTTAAGCTAAAAAGTTTTTTTAATATGATATGGGTTTACTTTTGTCTCTAGACTATACCAGACGAGGCACAGACAAGGACGACGATGAAGCGAGCTCACCCAGAAGAAACCTGTTCACTCTTTTTCTGAAAATAACAGGGTTGTAGACCTATGGAAACACATATGCGGGTAGAGAGTTCCACTCTTTTGCTGTGCGCATTATGAAAGTTGACGAGAAGCGCTTAGTTCGAAAACTTTTTAAACGCGCTAATCTCAGGAACTACTGCTCCGATTTAAAAAAAAGGTTAGATAGCTCATTTATCGGAAAAGGTTATACTTGGCTATATTTGGTGTCCTTTAAATAGAGGTGCAGCCTAAAATAAGTGATAGGCTAGACAATGACAGTCATTAGAAAATATATAAAAAAATGTAAGTTATGTTCTTTTCAAGTTGTGTACATTAGAAAATCTACTAAATTGTCATCTAGTGATGGGTTTTCGACTACTGTTAATACAAATACTTTTTTTACTTGGTTATTTTGCGATGCGAGTTTATATAGCCGAAGGCCTATTTTATTTGTAAATCAGGTTACATTTAATAATAATTAGTAAATTAAAAAAGTGAAAATTTGTAGTCACAGTAGTCTAGCTTATTACCCGTATTGTGTGCAGCGCACGGCGCTTAAATTTCGCGGGGAGAATTGCTGTTTTTCCGTTATAATAATATATGAGTCCTGAAAGAAGGTTAACTTCTACATACAGGATACTGTAAAACATCACGCTACGACCTACGGGAATGGAGGGAAATCAAAACGCACGGATGCAATCACGACGAACCACGTGTTTTAGTGTATAGAAGTAATTTTGTTAAAGGTTTTCGGTGGGTGAATAAGTGTTGTCATTTCGGTGGGCGAGTTATTTAATTTCGATGAATCGTTTTTTCATTTCGATGGCATCAAAACTTTGAAGTAATGTATCTTTTTAGTTTATCAAGATATTTTGATGGCGTTACGTATTGATCTAAACAACATCAAGAAGTATCATAAACCATAGTTTGAATTCGAAAAATGTTAAAAATAAAAAAGTTCACCGAAGTGATAAAAAAATCGACTTTGTTGAAATTGACCCCTTTATTAGATCATCTATCAAGGAGATAAGTACATTCATGCATATGTATATTCTGCCACGTGGTCGGATGAGCTACGTAATATCACAGATTAACTAATAGTTAGTATTATTGTGGTATTATGTACAGAACAGTGGCTTTTTGTCAGCGCACAAACAGACTGTTTGTTTTCCAAGGTTTAAAGGTGCGAGTTGTCGTAAGTGATAGATAGCACCTTTATTTAACTGCTAGCATATAAAACAATGTTGTTTGTGGTTCAAGTTCAACAGTTGATACAATGTTTGCCCTCGTTAAGGTAAATTAGGTAACACCTACTATACTTATGATTTGATTGTAACTACAATGACATTCATTACTGAATACAGTTTCTAGCTGTTAGTTGACTGACGTGAATGGAACAAAAGATATCATTCAACTATTTACCTACTTCAATCACGAATGTACACGGATCACATCACAGCAAAAACGTGAAAGTCTGAATAATAGTGATAACATATAGGTAAGAACATGCGAACATTCCTCAGGGAATTCTAAACACTTAGTGGAACCGGTCTTCCAACTTTAGAACCTGAAGCACCTTGTTAGGGTTAGCAGTGGCCTACAGCGGTGGCTGGCACGGCTGTAGAAATAAAAGAAAGTAAACTAGTAAAGCCTTAGTATCTACTTAATGACGATAATTTGTAAAGACCACCATCAGCTATTT
Organism: Pyrausta aurata; assembly: GCA_963584085.1. Classification (NCBI taxonomy): domain Eukaryota; kingdom Metazoa; phylum Arthropoda; class Insecta; order Lepidoptera; family Crambidae; genus Pyrausta; species Pyrausta aurata. The sequence goes on from OY757268.1 coordinate 5,230,010, forward strand.
CGTAATTAATTGTCGAACATACCTAAAACATACCTACTTAAGCGCTCAATCAAATTGGAGAGCATTTTAAGAGATCAGAAATTTCGGGTGGGTTCAAATCCTACCCGTCCGCGATTTTAGTCCCGTATTTTTGGTTTCTTATTTAATCTTAATACAAATAACACTGAGTTTTCAATTTATAGAGGTTTTTGATATAAGAAGACAGTTGCAAATGAAGAGCAAATGGCATCTTTTGTTTTCAAATGATTAGTTTGCCACAAGCGTACGATGTGCAGCGATGTAAAGTGGCAAGTGCATAACTTGCGTCACGTGACAACCGGTCTGCGAGTCATTGAGGCTTGCGGTTAGGGTTGATAATAACAAAATAAACATAAGCATATAATCTACTATGATCATTCTAAGTAATATGATACGACATAATATTAATTAAGATAAATAATTATTTTAGCCAAAAATTGCATAGATTGTGTCAATTCTTATTTTTCTAAACTAAAGCATTACTATACTGCGCGACTGTGCGTATTTCTGAGGGCCAATTCAATGATTTTGGCGATTGATTAATTTATAGTCAAGATTTTGCCATTTTAAGCACTTACGAGGTTGAGGTCGAAAACTCGAGGATACTGTTTATTTATGGCTATGGATGGATATTATTAAATTCCGATTTTAATTGAAAGAAATTGCTTCTTATAATGTATGAAATGTAACTTATTATAAGGTCAATTAGCGCCGCATCGATCATTCAATTAAGGCACATTTAGATTGTTCCACTCAGATCTCTTAATAATATACCCACCAGCTTACGTCATCATTTAAACACGTTTTTGAATTTGAATCTTGATTAGGGCTACCAATATCAACAAATAGGCTACTAGAGCGACGGGTTATGAGCTACGAGTAAGATAAAAGAAAAGCGAAGGACTTCCTGCCAGCCGGGCGTTGTGGTCTGCAGAAGCAGATCCAGGTTGCATTTATTTAGTTACAAGTTAATTGCTCGAATAAGTACGGTTACACCTTTCTATCTCCGATCATGAAGCCGCTGGCTCACCGAACTATGAGAGTAAACTGATAGTTTCCTCGTGTATTGACACGCACTCGCTGAACCACTTCAATCTGTCGGAAGAAAGATAACTGAAGGTGGCAGCCCTACGCAGCGGGTTTCCCGCGCATACCGGCGCAAACCACCTGTAACCAACGCGATCCGGCGCGAAAGCCTCACAACACGAGTCGCTTCGCGGCGCCGGCCATGCGTGCCAAGCTTCGACCAAAAAGCTCATTTACCAGTGGGTAGGCTAAGCTTACTAAAACTAAATTAGAATCTTTATGTTACTTATAAGCAATATAACTCGTCAGAGACACTAAGCTGTTATTCATAACGTCTTGAAAATGTAAAAAAAAATAACGTTAGCATGTACCTGTAAGCATCCCACTGCTAAAGGCCTTGAAAATGTATTATTGTAGGCTTTTGGCCAACTTTGTAGGCTTTTCCTTTTAGGGATTTTCCTTTTTTGATGCACTATGTCTGGCTATTTACTAGACAGTCTTATCCGTGTTCTGCTTTAAATCGCTTCTTCCATCGGATTCGTCTGTCGATTAGATTTTTAGAGTTAGTATCTGTTAAGTGTAATGATAATCGGCACCAAACAACAATTATTCATTGTTTCTCATTGTTTTTCTACTACCATAAGCTTTAATCTTATCATGTTTCTGATTGAAATGTGATTAAACTCGGGCAGGTATACTGCGCGAATGCATTGATGGACCGCCGAGATTACTACACTATACTGTTTATATAATCCCTAGGCTCTTATCGAATGATAGCTATCGGTATAGAATAAAGCAATGAAAGAAAACTGCTTAACACTTGTAGTACTACCTTCACCTAGTTTGTTTAACCGGTCCTTATCAACACACGTAACTAATAATAACGAGGGAATTACACTACTTATTTTTAATCCTTCTTACTTGGCTTAGAGAAATTCTGTCGATGAAACTTAGAGCTAGACTAATTAAGTAAATAGATTGTCTTTTCAGATAATATTGTGTAGACCGAACCCCCTAACAAAAAGATAAAAAGGTAAAGCTGAATGAAATTAGTCGTTATACAGCGTGTGGCCTGTAATAGGAGCAAAAATTTGTATTTTATTTCCTACAAATAAAATAATGTCTAAAAACAGTAATTCTTGGTCTAGAAAGTAAACTGTATGTCATCATGATCAAGATACCATTATGAAGATACTATCAACTGGAATAACATTAAGCAGACAGGTTATTTACTTTCAACTCGTTTCCTCCTCATACTGCGTGAAGGTCACCTGCCTAACTACCATAATAATGAATGAATTTTTGAACACCACGTAGGCATGTGTATTTAGTTAATAATAACATCGTTAAAATACCTAGTGCTTCAAAGCCTGCCCACTTTCGTGATTCACCGTAAACCGGTAGTTCATAAAAAGATACATTTGAGATTTTATACATATGTGAATCTTGAGATTTTATACATATGTCACTATAATCGTATATTTTACTGTTTCTTTATTTCAATTTCTTTTCGAAACGAAATTAATTAGATTGTCACCAACGATACATACATAGGTATCCCAAGGCACCCAAGGTTTACAAACCTAAATTAAAGTTAAGTATACAACATAACACCACAATAGTCATTCTGTCGAAAACCAATGATCGATCACTTTGCCTGGAAACGGGTTAAGAAAGAATAAAAAAATAATTTAAAAAAATGACCGATTTTGATGAAACTTACACTGTACCCTAAAATAAAATATACCTGACCGAACAAAAAACGATTCATCTCGCTATGACCTCTTTTATTTATTTTATTTAAAGACTTAATTGCACACATTTAGTGTACAAAGGTAGACTTAATTCTAAAAGCATTCTCTGCCAGTCAAACCTTTAGGTCATGCAGAAAGATGTCAATTGGCAACGGGTAACTCTTTTCGAGAAGTCCTGAGACAAACATACAAAAATACATACACTTAAGAAATTTTTCACAGTAACGCAAATTCTAATTCTTACGATATCACATATTACATGTATACATTCAAACGAATTGATTACCTCCTTTTTTTGAAGTCGGTAAAAACATTACACATTATTCTCTAATCGAATTGAAATGGCTATTTAGAACTATAATGTCATAGCTTGCAAATTCAACAGATTAACTTGATGGTGATTGTTTTTGTAGTGTTATTGAATTTTCGAATACCTAGTAGCGAATTTGTGTTTTTGTGCAAATAAAGATTCAGATTCTGATTCAAATGCCCAATAGTAACACTTGTATTCCTTGCAGAGCTGCCCAGGCGAGGAATTATGTGGTGTCTGGCACCCGCGGCCAACACTCCTCACGTCACGAAGAAGCCCCGCGCAGTCTCTGGCCAAACCAGTCCCCGGTAGTCCACCGACTTTGACATGGAAGGGAGGTAAATTACCGAATACCGACCTACACGTCATCTCGCTAGCTAAGTATGAGCAAAAAGGTCGGAACTACTTGGTTTAGTAGCGAGCAATGAAAAAAAAGCTTTGTTGACCTTCTAATTATTCGCCAGAGTTTAAAGATACTCAGGTATCTGAACGCAGACTATTTGTTTCTCAAGTATCTCAAGATCAGGTTTTGCTACCTGAGTCATTTTAAATCTTGAGCGTAAATTAATAAACATGAATGATCATTAGTGACGTTGATCCATTTACTCATACTTACATTCTCGTAGCACGTGTCTGCATAATATGAGATGTTTTGTAGGTATTCGAATATGCATATCGATACTATACACCTCATTAAGGTTTAATGACTTCTTGTTTGTTACCAATAGTGGGTTTTATTAAGCAGTAATAAGGTACAGTCTCCCAACAAGGCTATCTGGAATCCGTAAATTCGGCAATTGTTGGTCGACGGTTTGGAAAGCTCCTTTTGGGGTCCATATTATAATATCCACCAAAATGAAGTAGCAACAACGCAAGTAGCAATAGTTACAAATACGTAGGTAACTTTTATCTAGACTAGACAATTCATACACAGTCGCATCATCACAATAGCAGTTAGATCGTGGCCAAATGTTGGCATGTTGCTGGCAATCAATAAAAAACCTTTTTTCCTAGATTCTCAGTATCGACCGTAGAGTCGGAGAGCAAGAAGAATGGCATCCACATGGGCGCCAGCATCATTTCGCGGCCTTTGCGGAACTCCGCGGAGACGACGGAGCGAGGGGTGGCGGTGGTGGCTCCTAATTCACAACCAGATACCTGGTTACACGACGCTGGGTGGCGCAGAAAGAGATCTCTGGCCCAGCTCACCAGGGAAGCCCTGCCGCGGATGGAGAACTATAGGAATTCGAAAAGGGCCCTGAAAAGACCGAGTTTGGGAGAGCTGCATGGAGACCACTTGATCACAGAGGAGGTAACAAATAAATATTTTAATAACATCCATATAACCGTAACTCATGTTACTGGGTTTCATTAAGATCAAATCACGTAAAGCTCAGAAATAACACATTTCTGCGAGCCCACTATTTTGATTCGAAAATCTAACGAATCATTTCCGTACCGAATGTTCAATCTTACATGATAATTTATGTAGTTTACCTACAATTAAAGTATCGTTAAGGTATTTAGTGCTTAGTTCACTGACAGAGTTAGTTGTAATTTCAGACATTACCATATTGAATACAAGGTTTTATGGCAATCATAAAGTCTTTAGCAAATGTAAATAACATTCATTTATTTGACTTTGGTCTCCAACGTGATTGACGAACAATAACCGTGATTTATCCCATAAAACTATAATCTCTAGACATACTCTTACTAATCTGTGACTATAACTGAGCCAATAATAATAACTTATGTAGGTATGCACCTATTAATTGCTTATAATATAAACTTTTTACTATCAGGTGGAGATATTTTTAACTCGTCAAGTATGTGTAAACGAGACACAATATAAATTCCATTGTTATGCGACTCCCGGGTGTCGTTTGATACCAGACTGATTAAATATCTTATACATATAATAACAGACCCGAAACAAACATTAATTTTCACATTATACATAAAAGAAAATACAGATGTTATGAAGGTAGTAGTAGACCAAAGTACAAGGATATCAGGGAAATATTTTAGAATTTTACGATCACCTTCCTTAGTTAGCCATAGCCATTGAGGAAACGAATGAATAATTTAGGTCATTTGTTTGTTGTGTTTCGCACTTCCGCGACTTGCCCGAAAATAGCAAAAAGTTTTCCTCTTATTGTTGGAAAATCAAGAGTTTTAGTGACATTTGCGTACTTAAAGTTTCTTCCGTGATTGAAGGTACGAGATAAGTCCTGTCAAATTTTAACTATTTAGTTAGAGATTTCCGTATTTTGTGTAGGTGGAAAAAAAACTACCATAGGTAAGTAGTTCGTTTTTAATACCGTAAATAATAAATATGTAGGTATGATGAACACAGTGTGCATTGCATTTATTTATGCGTTACACGGGTCACTTTAAGTGTGTTCATTGCCTTAATACGCCTTTATTTATTTGTCACGCGTTTAGTGTGTAGATATTACTAAACTGCATATAACAACAAACAAACTGATCTAACATAACACGGTACTAATGCAGTTTAGAAAGGTCATTATTGCGTATTTAAACTGCATCAGTACTACGGTCAACTCTATCCATTTACAAGGAAGCAAGTTTTCTGAATATATATTCGTTATAAATTTCCTATTGTGATTCGTACCTCCTTGGTCAATAAAAAGTAGTTTTTTTTTTTAATTTAGCAAAAATTAATTTAAAAATAAAGTATTTGTGGTTGTAAGCTGATTTCAACGTACTAAGCTGATGTATGCGGCTTGGAGCCTTGGAATGTCGGTAGATCGTTGAGTGAAAACAGTTATTCAGCAACTCGACTTGTCTTTTTTACTATATTCAAGATTAGACACTCTACATTCAAGTACATAAGCTTAAAATACTTCAGCGTAGATACCGCCGGCTCTCATAGTCAAAAGCTCATAATAACAATAAGCTGTTAATAGTGATTATAAGGATTCATTTGGTTCGACGCGAGGCGGAGAGATCCGGCGCTCGCCGGTTCTTGCTCGCCATCCAGTCGCCGCGAAGAAATTACAACCATCAGTCGACAATTTCAGGATAGGAATTTTCCTAGCTTGTACTTAGCTAGGCCTTTAATTTCGTTCATTTACCCGCCACACGTAATAACGGCTATATGTTTAGTTAGGTAGTCATGTCTGTACCAACACCCATCTTATCTGTGTAGTAACTTTGAAGTAATGAATTAGGGCAAGCATTAACCCTGGTTTTACGAACTTTGATTGAAGTCAAGTCACATTACCTAACTACTTGAGTTAAGAGTTTGAGCTTTGGTTATTGTCTTTATAAAAATAACCACTAAGATATCGCATTTGCCCTTGCAATCCGCAGCGTTATGACGACGGAAAACAACGCCCCACGTGCATTTCGACCTTTAGGAAAATTCATCGGCTCACAGCGACATTCTGTTATTCAGCGGCACAGTTGCGGCTTATGTTTGATTCGCCACGATCGGGCACAATGTGCTACTCGTTTTTACACCATTTGTGAGTCAACAGAGCTGGACACGCGGTGTCCATCATCGTGTGTAAACGGTGTCATCTGTCACTCATCAACACGCGTAATTTACTTTTCTCAACCACGTGATGGCATTTACTACGAGGATTACATTGTTTCAAGGTGCCATGTATAAATAGGTTATATGGATTTTCATGCATTCTTTTGTAATGACGTACAAAATTGAATTGTCACAATTAGAATTAGTCAGGGTCATTATGGGTAGTATTTCCTCGTACGTAATACCATTTTCCTCAAAAAAGCACGTGATAGAGTAAGAAGGTAGCAAGAAAGATCGTTCCACGTTACTTTTACGATTTTCCTCTTTAGGATAATTGTGATAATAAAGATGTCATTTGATCATCCACTGTAATTATCTAACTATGAGTTTGTCTTACAGGACGAGAAGGACCAGCGAGACACAAAGTCACCGACACCTGCAGTTGGGATCAAGCTAGGATGGATCCAAGTCAGTAACGAAACTAGTTTCCATAACCACTAACCACTGAGCGGTACCATTAAATTAATAGATATGATCGTGTCACTTATTTTTTTTAATTTGTGTTGATTTTATCAGAAAATGATGACATTTTGTTATAATTATAGAGCATTTATAATGGCCACGTTCAGAGGTGTGTACTATGCATGCACTGGACTTCAGATCCAGTAAAATGTAACACGTTAATAAGTTAAATAAGCTTTTTTGGTGTTATTAACTGGCGATAAGATTCGGACACATGGTTATGGAATCGAGACTAAGGGTGTGTTTTACCCACTACCATCGTCATATCGCACTAACCATCGAATAATAAAAAATGGTGCGTTATTTCACATGAAGTATTGAACAGATAACGCTAACCAGAACTTATTAGGACATTGTGAAACAGGTCGTAAGTCTTTTTTTTTGGGTTTCTCTAAATAAATTGTTTCCAGGGCGTGCTGATACCATGCCTGCTGAACATCTGGGGGGTGATGCTGTTCCTGCGCATCTCGTGGGTGGTAGCGCAGGCTGGCATCGGGATGTCGCTGGTCATCATCGCCATCTCCGCCGTCGTGTGCGTCATCACAACGCTCTCCATGAGCGCCATCTGCACCAACGGGGAGGTGAAAGGAGGTACAGTTCTTAAAGATGATCTGGCTACTGTAATCTATCATAATTATTTAGGTGGTACTCGCATTAACCCCTTATTTCTTATATAACATTTATTATTTGCTGCTATAAAGCACGGACAATGTCTTTTTCAAAGACTTTTTAAAAAGCTGTATACATGAACTACTTACGTCGTCTCTTGAGTAATTTATAACGTGTCTTGTTATTTTATGGTGAAAAATGGGTAAGTACGTAAATATTTTTTTTACTAAAGATTAGTAAACGAATCAATTTAAAAATGCATCAACAACTCGAAATTGGTTCAGACAGACGAAAGTCCTTGGTCTAAAATTTAAACAACCAAGCATGATCCGATGTTCTAATACTTCCGTTTCGTAATGTGATTCACCATAAAACTTTGTAATAAATATACGAGACTGTAACATTTTTAGGCAGCAATATTGCGTGATTTATTATGGAAGTTCATGTATGCAATAAAACTATTCTCAGATTGTTAATGGATACCAACCTAAACATAATCTCTAAGGAAGAACTAGTTATGAATGGTTTGAAATAAGCGTTTTTTTTTTCACGCATTTTTCGTATTTTTATGACTCTTTTTTGTTCAAACCAGGTGGCATCTACTACATTATATCCAGATCTCTGGGTCCCGAGTTCGGTGCATCAGTAGGCATTATATTCGCGTTCGCCAACGCAGTAGCGGCCAGCATGAACACCATTGGCTTCTGTGACTCCCTGAACGATCTACTGAAGACCCAGGGTGTGAAGATATTGGACAACGGCGTGAATGACGTCAGGATAGTGGGAACCGTTGCTCTGATAGTCATGTGCGTCATCTGCGCGGTTGGGATGGACTGGGAGAGCAAAGCGCAGGTTTGTGGCTTACTGATAAAGGGATTTACGTACCTAGGCAGTTTTGTGTCGAAGGCCTGTACCAGCAATAGACGTCTAGCGGCAGATTATAAGGATGATGACGTATGCTCGCGTCAAATCGCGAAACAAGTGATCTTAAAAATTACCTAGAGCGATTTCAAACGGTTCAGGTTTTTTCTATTCTTCGGGGCTGTCAGTCAGTAAGCACGTTGTAGCTGTAATTGTTAAACGTGGATGGTTTAAAATGTTGGTTAAAGCAAAAAGTGTATAAACCAAAAAGTCATACAATACAGCCAGATATGACTGAATGAACTGAATGAACGTGGATGGTTTAAAATGTTGGTTAAAGCAAAAAGTGTATAAACCAAAAAGTCATACAATACAGCCAGATATGACTGAATGAACCTAAAAATTAAACCAACCTTTATCTATCTAATAGCGTAATTTTGCTTATGAAGTAGCGATAATGAATTTAATCACATTGTATTAACACAATAGTGACATAAAATAAATGCGCGAGGATGACTCAGCCAACGTTTTAGAACAAATTGCTCAGCGACTGTTGTGCTGTTAGTGTTACCATTGTCGCTGCAGCATAATTCGTATTTTAGTATTTCACACGCAACGTTATCATTTAGCTGATGTATTTACGTCAGTTCCGCACTTAATTTTCAAATTGCAAATTGGACAAAAATTCCACATAGTATGTCATATAAGAAGTACATATAAGTTTTTGCTCATAGAAAAGAATAATACTTTTTGTTATTCTCATATGATGTTTAATGCTTAGATTAACCACCGTTTAGAGTAGGTTCAGAGGCATTCGTATGATTTGTGTGTCAGAACAATAAAACCTAAGTGCAGTTAGAACATAATTTAATTCAATTCTACACAAATAACATAATATATTGGCTTTTTCACTGTTTCATAAATTGCTATGCGAAATATTGCCTGTTGTATCCAGTGGCACGTGAAATATAAGTATTCAAAGTTTAATGCGTATACTTAATAGGCCTTTTGAAGACATCATTCTAAAACTCGGCGTTACATTTAAATTAATATTTATAAGGGATATTATGCTTAGTATATTACTGCTTTCAAATCGAATGTAGCATGATTAAATTCCATACAAACATTTCGCATGATGATCAAACGGAGTGAGCTCGTTTATAACTCCACTTCTATTTACATTATCCGAAGTTATTCAGACAATAACAAATATAATTTTACTACGAGCATCGCAATACATACAGAAATAACCGCATAGGTAAATAAACTAATAGTTTTAAGACGTACGCGTTGATTAGGTTAAAAGGTTTTTTGTTATTTGTCATAGTATCGGGATTCACTTTAGCCAGTAATGTACAATCAGACTAATGTAAATAAGTAAATATAATTTCTTCAATTTTAAAATTTTATATAATGTGCCCCTTTTAATATAATTTGAGAAGTGATCGCTGTCACATTGCAATAGTTGGTGACGACATGACAGTTTTTGAAAGCTACGAAGTTACTAAAATTAATTACCATAGAAATTATTCCTTTAATTACCCGCTGTTGGTGTGGTGATCCACCGACATCCTCCATCCTTGTCAGCTTTCTATACATATTCAATTTATATTCCAGCGTTATCAAAAACTAAAACCTGTGTCTGCCTTTCAAAACTTATGAAAGTTTACTATCCTAGATTTAACAGCACGGCAGACAATAATAAAATATGTTCCCGACAGACTATTTCCTGTTGACTCTTGATCTGCAAGCGATTACTCCACGCAAGCCATACGGATTGCGATCGCATCGCTATCGCTTGCCAATTGTTATCACACTCGGACAACCACGCAGTAATGGCAGGGCAACGAGGGCTCGTCGCCGCGGCCCAATTGACCCAGCTTACTGGTAAACAGCCCGCCCTTCGGAACATACACCTATCCATCCTACATAAGCAGGGCTGTCACAACGTTGACCATGAATAAGGTGGACCAGGAAGAGACCAGCACAGTTTTTATCTGACAGGCAGCGTTAGTTTGCAACTGCATACAATGTTTTGGTACGCATAGTACACGCTCTTCTTGTAAATTATAAATATTGTTTACTTAAAAAATGAGGTTATTTACAAAAATTACTTCACCGAGCGATTCCCTGTGATATGTGATGTGCTCCAGCGTAATGTGATGATCAATACGGAATCATTTTATGAAAATCGATGCAGCCGTACGAAAACCGAATATACACATGTACACATTTTTGTAATTTTAATGTTAGACTTGAATAAGGAATGACATTAACCCTACTCGTAAATTTCGCAAAATCAATGACGTCACAACGACAACGAAAACAATGCTTTCGGCGGCCTTGTGGTGTGGGCAGCTTAATTATATCAGTGGCACGTTTTTTAGCTAATTGACAATTAGATAGTACAGAAGGTATTAAAGCCGTTGCGTTATTTATTTGTAAATAGCGTACGTTATTAAAAAGCCATAAGTATTAGATAGACAGAAGTATTATGTTTATTTGATTACTTAAAAAGACCATTTAGGTAAATTAATCTTTGTATTAATGTTTTGTTTACAATTGTATTTTATCTATCAGGAAACAGTGTAAACAATACTATTGTTTTTGTTGGATCTTATACATTTAAGGTTATGGTAATAGGTAATAGTCGACAAAATGGGTGGAAGAAGAGTGATATGTGTACACGACACTTTCGTTAAGTTAATTGCGTTAATACCCATAATACGTTGGTCACTAATTGAGCTAGCGGAAAATTAATCTTCGTAACGAACTCCATCTACACAAGACACATTTAATATAGGAATTGAAATTAAATACAGAATATAGCAAAATTATTAGGTATTTGTTTACAGGAAAGTTGTTGTTATTATACTCAGGCCTAGTCGAGTATTTATTTTTATTTGACCAAGTTTTCTTTTTCAGAATTTCCTCATCGCTATCATAGTGGGAGCTATGGTAGATTTCGTCGTTGGAACGATAATGGGACCAAAGGACGTTTCAGAAATTGCTCATGGCTTTGTAGGATTCAATAGTAAGTAAATCTATTACATCCGTTAAGCCCGAACGACACGATATCGACTGCGGTTACATCATAACAATTTTGTATTATCTTACCGAAACTTGGTACTTGATAAAACTTGCTTTTGCATACCTGCCTGGGGTATGTTAAATAGGAGATATTAATAAGCACTTACTTTCAGCTGCGGTTTTCGCGGAGAACTTCAAGCCAGACTTCAGGTTCAGTGAAGGGCTGGATCAAAACTTCTTCAGTGTGTTCGCCATATTCTTCCCTTCTGTGACTGGCATTCAAGCCGGCGCTAACATTTCCGGAGACCTAAAGGTGAGTAAGATCTTAGATTATGTTCACTGTGTAAAATCGCACACTTAAAAGTTATTGCAATTCTACGTACTTAATTTATCATTCAATCTCCCAAAAGCTATGTTTTATATGATTATCTTTTGGCCTAGTGTTTCATAGAGATCAAACTTATGAGGTCTACCAATTACCTCTTGGTACTAACCCCCTAATGTAAGAGAATTCTTATGTAAAAACTCATATTTGAGCGCCAAACTAAACATATTTTCTAGTTAACATGACGCAGTTGATTTGTTTAGAAAGGATGATATTTTAATTTAATTTAATTTAATAACTTATTTCCGGCAACTAAGATCACCTATGTAACCATGCTATGGGAGGGCGGCCTTTCCTGGCACAAGTGTTTTCACACTTAAAAGGAACAGGTCAGCCTCTGTTATTGTTACCTATTTCATATTCCTTATAAATATTTTCATTTTCATTTTCAACTAATGCCCATACAATAAATACCTTAAAGACTAACATACATATATACAATAACAACATTAAAAATATTAAAATAAATGACACTATTTTGCCGGCGTAGTGTGATGATATGATAGGTACTTATAATAAGTAGCGTTAAATAAGTATGTTCTCAGTCAATCTAAAAGCCATTACGCGTATGTATCTAGTTGTAGTTATGTATTGTATTAAAAGCGGTGATCGGTGGCGATTGGTTTGGCTGACGTCAAGATGGCTTCATTAGCAGCGATGGGCGCGGTTGGCGACTTTCCTCGCTACACTTCACTTAAACAAACTTGTACGTTTTACGGAAATCGAATTACAGCACTACCCTGCAGTGGGTAATTATAAAAAATAATGCCTTTTGCCGAATGTGAAAATCACATTTCCAAGGAAATTGTTACTTAGAGAAAATATCCATAAGTCTGAAAGCTGGAAGTTCAAATTTAAATAAGCTATTTAATTTTTTAGGTAAAAAAAATTTAACAACAAAATGAGCAGATGATTGCGCATTAGTCATCACATCTTACTAAAGCATACGTAGAACGTATGCAGTGCAGCCGAGAGATTCTAAGCTAGAAACTACGAGTACGTAATGTTCTCGGCCTCGCAATCCCGATCCCGATGTTAAAAAAGGAACATACGCACCTCCCGCGCTATGTCAATGATTTCTCTACTTACTGTGTGTAGGAAGATATTTGTATTGTAACACGAGTGAGTGAATACCTACACGTATATTCACTCGTGTTACAGAATGATGTCACACCAACGTCACGGGCAAACCAAGCGGGCGAACAACACTTACGCGTTAAAGATGAATCAATCAATTGTAGCAATGACACTACCAAAATAGCCTTGAGCAAATCATATTACCTACAACTGTCACGAACTAAGAAACAATTTTATTTATACACTTTGAAAAAATCGAATCATTGAAACAATGCATTACATCCAATCGAGATGTCATCCCAGTTGACCCGGCATTTCGGAATTTTATTACTTGTAACGGCCTGCGAGAAGAGGCGATTCATTGAACACAATTGGAATGACAATTATTTGGTGACTCAAGCCCATTTTACGCGATTTGCAATTAGAACAATCAAAAGGACAAATTAAAGTCCGATAAACATAAATTACAATAAGGCTTACTAATTCTCTTTCCTATTGCGTCATATGATGTGGCAAAGGATAATATAATAATTTATTATTTTTCCCAAAGGTTGCCTTTGCATTATAATCTCCCAAGATATAGGTTACTCAAACTTTCCATGATGCTTTCGTTCCGAACGAGACCTTTTAATAACAACAACAAACTTGCCAATCCATAGGATCCTGCTTCAGCCATCCCCAAAGGCACGCTGCTGTCGTTGCTCATCTCAATGTTGAGCTACGGCCTGATGGTGCTGTTCTCTGGCGGTGGAGCCCTGAGAGACGCCAGCGGGAATGTGGCTGACCTGCTAATTGTCAACGGCACGGTCGTCAACTACACTGGGGTGCAGCACTGCATCAATGAAACTTGCAAGTTCGGACTCCATAACAGCTATTCGGTAAGCATAAAAGAACTGAAATCTTCGTTTGCGCTGCTGGTTATCAAGCTTGCACACTTAAAATATTGATAGTGAGTGCGATATTATTTTCATTCCGTACAAACATGTGGTTTACTAACGACCTAAAAAAATATATATTTAACAGTTACTAAAACTGATCGTTGTTACATAAGATCGTCTTGCAAGAACGTATAAATAACTTACTTAGTTACTGTACTCTTTTCTTCAACAGGTAATGCAGCTGATGTCTGCCTGGGGTCCCCTCATCTACGGCGGGTGCTGGGCAGCTACATTATCTACAGCACTGACCAACCTCCTCTCTGTGCCTCGTCTCATCCAAGCTCTAGGGGTGGACCGCATATACCCTGGCCTGATCTTCTTCTCCAAGCCGTACGGACGACACGGCGAGCCTTACCGAGGATATGTCTTGACCTTCTTCGTGTCACTTGTTTTTCTTCTGATTGGTATGTAACAACTACAATACACTCTTATGCTATACTGCCGGTATTTATAAGTGGAAGGAGTAACCATTTACCTAATTAACTGGTCAAGTGCCTGCTTACATTGTACAGTACACGTGTGGTATTTATTTTATTATATCCATTTGTGAACCCATCTTGGGGTTTACATAGATTTTACTGTACTAATACAAATTAATGTTCTCATGGACATAATAAGTACTTGTAAGAAGATTCTTGAGATCTTCTACATAATTTTATTTTAGTTCTTTACCTCTTGCAACTTATTATAACCTAGCCTAACACCGGAGTCAGTATTACAAACCTGAACTAATTGTATTGTCCTCCAGCTGACTTAAACACGATCGCGCCTCTGATCTCCAACTTCTACCTGACTTCGTACGCTCTCATCAACTTCTGCACATTCCACGCGGCCCTTGTGCGCCCCCTCGGATGGCGGCCTACATTCCGGGTAAGTAAAAGTCATAAAAGTCATAAAAGTCGTTTATTTTTGCATATAGACCCACTGGGGGCACTTATACACGTCCCAAAATAGGCCCTACCACAGCTTCGGGACAATTGTGGGCTAGTGCTGAGAAGAAGCTGCGCAAGAAACTCAGTCACTATTGTCAATGCCTCTTTTCAAAAGTTTTACAATGTTTGTGGTGATCATGCAAGTCCATACATTATTATCTTTTAAATAATCATCTACTTTATAATACCCTTTCGTCATTAGGGTTTCTTTAATAACAGTTTTAAATTTAGTAATCGGTAAGTCAACAATGTATTCTGGTAGTTTATTGAAAAATTTTATACATTTCCCCATGAAAGAATTACCAACCTTTCGAAGCCTGAATTGTGGAATAGCAAGCTTATCCTTATTCCTAGTATTATATTTGTGTATATCACTTTTTTTCGTAAATGAATCTAAATTTTTGCGTACATACATTAAATTTTCATAAATATACTGAGAGGCTACAGTTAATATTCTAATTTCCCGAAATACCTCTTTTAAGGAATCTTGAGGTTTTAGACTATAAATAGCACGCACGGCCCTTTTTTGTAATACAAAAATTGATTCTATATCAGCAGCTGATCCCCACAATAAAATTCCGTAGGACATCAAGCTATGGAAATAACTAAAATAAACTAACCTAGCTGTTTCTACATCAGTCAAACGCCTAATCTTCCTTACAGCAAAAGCAGCCGAGCTTAGTTTCCTTGACAAGGTCTGTATATGAGGACCCCATTGTAGTTTGGAGTCTAAAGTGATACCCAAGAATGTTGTGGAGTCAATAGTATCAAGGGATTTGTCTTTGATCTTAACCTGAGTTGGTGCCTGTCGGACATTAGGCATCGTAAACTTAACGCATTTTGTTTTACTTCCATTAAGAAGTAGGTTATTAACAGTAAACCAATGTAGTACTTGCGAAAGAGTATTGTTTACATCGTCAAAATTACCTTTACCTCTTGGAATTTTAAATATCAACGAAGTATCATCTGCAAACAATACTATGTCACAAAGATTCCCTACAAAGTGCGGGAGGTCATTTATATATATTAAAAATAAGAGAGGTCCCAATATAGATCCCTGTGGCACACCCATTGTCAGAGGTGCCCCAGAAGACTCAGTTCCATTCACACATACTTTTTGCGTTCTACCTGAGAGATAAGAATTAATTAAGCTTAATGAGTTCAATGATGCCCCATAGTGACGTATTTTTTTCAATAATGTTTCATGATCGACACAATCAAATGCTTTGGATAGATCACAGAAGATACCCAAAGCATCATGCCTATTATCATACGCATCAAATACATGTGTTAAGAGAGCAACTCCTGCATCTGTAGTGCTTCTACCTTTAGTAAAACCAAATTGTTTATTATGCAATAACTTGTTTAATGAAAAGTGTGCTAAAAGTTGATTGAATATAACTTTTTCAAATATTTTACTCAAGACTGGCAGAATTGATATTGGCCTGAAGTTGGAGGGGTCACTTTTGTCACCTGATTTAAAAAGTGGTATTATTTTACTAATCTTCATTAAACTAGGAAACTGGCCGTCATCAATACACTTGTTAAAAATTATTGCCAGTTGAGGAGCTATTGTGTCGATAATTGACTTAATAATATGCACAGATAGTCCCCACAAATCCTCAGTTTTTTTCATGTTCAATTCTAGAAATGTTTTTATTATTACTTCAGGTTCTACATGCCTAAATTGCAGTTGAGAATTACACTCATTAACATTTAATTTTAAAATAGATTCCGCTATTACTGAAGAAGAGGCAAGTTCTTTCGTTGTTGTAGGTGCAATATGTGAAAAAAACGATTCGAAGGCAGTTGCAACTTCTAGATTTGTATTAATTGTTTTATCATTGATTTTCAATGTAAATTCGCTATCTCTCAATTTATTTTTACAAGTTTCTTTATTTATGATGCTCCATGTTGTTTTTACTTTATTTTTGGCGCTAGAGACTATTCTACGAAGGTGGTGTGATTTTGCTGTAGCACAAACTTTTTTGAATATTTTTGAATAATTTCTTACGTATTCAATAAAGTTTTGATCTTGAGAGTTTTCTCGTAGACTATATAATTCATATAACTTGATCCTACTTTTATGAATTCCTGTCGTGGCCCAATTATTAAATTGGCATTTGACCTTGTTTGGTTTATTCTTCTTTATGGGAAATATTTCATCAAATTCGTTTTTAATTAAGTTAAAGAGGTCGTCATATTGCTTATCTACACTATCACTAATATTTTGGTTAACTGAATATACACTTTCACTAATTTTATCCCTAAATCTATCCAACCTATTTACTGTGACTGGCCTATACTTAGTTTCCACAGGTAAACTTGTGGTATGATTGTGTTCAAATATTACCTTTTGACCTCTATGATCAGAAATCTAAGTTGTAACTGGCTGAAAAAAATACATGAAAAAATAAAAACATTGCCTTTTGACCAAAGAAACCAAGTCCATTAAATAAAGACGAAATCTTTTTATTATTTTTTTATTACTGGCCACTTTTCCGTTTAAAAATAATGTTGTCGACCACTGTTTCGGCCTTTGGTTTCGGCGTTCATTTGTTTTTAAATGAAACTTCTTGTTAGATTTTCGTGTATTCGATCGACTTCCCCCATCCTTTGTATATTTGTTGGAAATAATGATTTTTATCATAACAAAATAACCCATGTATCAATGTCCTACGTTAGTTATCAAATAGTTAATTTGTTCCAGTATTACAACGTGTGGGTGTCGCTAGTGGGTTTCCTGATGTGCGTGGCCATCATGCTGCTCATCAGCTGGATGATGTCCCTCATCACCTTCGCCATCTTCTTTACTCTCTACCTCATTGTTCACTATCGTAAGCCTGGTAAGTGCTATTTACGTAGATATACTAATTTATTTAAACTAGATAAACACGATTCTAAACTTAATTAGGTAAGTAATTACGAAGTAAGTACTATACATTTTTGTACAAAGGGCACAATAAAAATATACAAATTGACATTATACCTACTTAAAAATTTCGACTTAGGCAGTCGGGGGGGAAGTATAAATTACACTACTTTTTGCCGTAAATAAAGTTATTAGGAAGGTACTGTTCTTGTTGTATTTACTTAGTAATCGTTATTTTATCAAACTCATTTATAAAGCGGTTACACTGAAAACAGCTCGTAGTCTTATAATTCAGTCATTTTTCTTAATTTGTTTCTTGTATTCTTAAAAGATGAAATAAGAAACCAAAAATTGCGCACGGGCGGGACTCGAACCAGCATCTTTCTGGCTAACCGAGCCAACTGCTCTTCCAATTAAGCTACCGTGCTGTCGAAAAAATATATCTAAAACCATTGTTTCTTGTGTACCTGAAGCAGATATTGAAATTTTGTACATTTCAGTTCTATCATTTTCATTATCCACTTATTTCCGAAGAGCCCTTTTATTGTGTCAGTGGTAGTCAGACCTAAGAATAGCTGGTTCTAATTCGGTCTGCCTCCATGAGTGATTGCATCATTTCTCCATACCCGGCACGTCAGGGATTGATTTGCGCAACGCTTGTTTGCAATCCCGTTTCCTAAAATTAATGTATCAAACTGCCAGTTTCTGGAGAGTTACCGCTTTGATGGCGAAGTGGGTAAACTGATGCACTAACGAATAACCGACGTCGCTATTATGACTGAGTTTTAGTACCTATTTGTTTGCATGAAATGTAGTTAACTTTAAAGGCGTAGTATAATATTTACTGTTTTCACACATTATTGTAATCTTATGCGTGTACAAGTAAATAGACACTTAAACTTAATTACTATGAAAACTTACCAAATATCAAAAGATAGACCAATAAAAACATATCGGACAATTCTCTTTCAAATTTTAATTCAAATTCATTTATTCTTCATCATAGTCAGTACAAAGTTGGCAAAATATGTTGTTAGCAAATCATGCACCAAAAACGGCATATATAAAATTGAAATGTTTTTTTTAAATTAAGATCAGTAGGCAGACTTTGAATTGGTACTTAAAAATATCAAGCTGCAAAACTTTCATAATATAACTCATTATTTTTATTTGCAGACGTAAATTGGGGCAGCAGCACCCAAGCGCAGATGTACAAGACAGCTTTATCCAGCGCTCATAACCTGGCTCGCACCGGGGAGCACGTCAAGAACTATTGGCCCCAACTGCTGGTGCTAGCAGGTGCTCCACAGACCAGACCTGCTCTTGTGGACCTGGGTAACCTCATTACCAAGGCCGGCTCGCTCATGATCGTCGCGGATATATCTGAGGTTTGTACTACTCATGCTACAATCTCATGTATCATTTACTAGCATATAGCGTACCAAGCGTCTCCCCATACCAAAATATCGGAGTACATCTTCATCTTTTTTGTGAGTGGAGACCTTGTTAACGCACAACTCGTAGAGCCAAAAGTTCGTTAATATAAAATCGCGATCAGCTTAGTCACTGCTCGCGTACCTAGATCTTGGCGTTCCGTTTTTACAAATATGAATCCGTTACAGAAAAAGTTGTCCTATAAAGAGCGGTCGTTACGAGTGCGCGCGAGCGACGAGTGGCTGCGCGGGCGCAAGGTTCGCGCGTTCTGCGGCGGCGTCCACGGGTTTAACTTCGAGCTAGGGGCAAGGGCGTTGATGCAGGCAGCAGGAGTAGGCCGTCTGGCGCCCAATGTGCTGCTCATGGGCTACAAGGCTGACTGGGCCACTGTGCCTGGTGAAGACTTGGTTTCTTACTTCAATGTGCTGCAGTGAGTGTCGTTATTATGTACTTTCACATTACTGCCGTATGGGCTTAGTGGCGCCCAACATGTTGCTCGTTAATCAACAATTAACAAGCTTCAATGTGCTGCAGTGAGTTTTTTTTCATTCATTATTTCGATGTAGGCTTCTGAAGTATCTTCGCTACTGTGCGGATTCCGTACCTGAATAGCCACACAATATTGAAGCCACATTGCTTAAATATCCGGCAAAATTTAGTAATTTTAGCGATAATTACAATCTTTATCATCTTTTCACTAGAATTTTAAACATAAATATCCAAATATTAATCAAAAGATGATGAAAAAAATAATTTGCTTTACATTGCTAAAGTTGCTGGCAACTTTAGCTATGTCGCTTCCATTCTCCCGCGGCAATGTTAATTGGTTAGTGCTTTACTGCATCGTGTCCTTAAAATAACTATTCATTTTCTCTTACCCAGTGCGGCCTTCGAGAACCGCCTAGCAGTAGCCATAGTCCGCGTAGCGGGCGGGCTGGACTGCGGCGCGGCTGCCGAGGCGGCTGAGGAGGGCAGCGCGGCCGGCGGGCTCACAGCCACCTCGGCCGGCAGTGGAGACCTTCGCATCAGGAGGGGACCCTCGAATATCATGCACGCAGACTCCGACCTGGACATACGCTCATCGGATTCACAGCCGTCGAGTAGACACAATCTTACAAGTGAGTGTTAATAAATGAGCTCTCGCCTGCCTCGGTTGGTAGCGGCGACTTCCGCATCTAAAAGGAGTATCCAACGTCATACAAGTCCATTCCGACCTTGAAATACGGGTTTCTAACTCGCAGCTGGCATAATAATCTTACTAGTTTTGTATCTCGCTGGAGCATAGATAAGCTCTCGCCACGCAATTATCAGCGATATCTACGTCAGCCGGGGACCTCCAAACCACCGTAAATTGTATTAAGATACTGGCTGCGAGTGGAAAATCCACATTTAAATGAGTTGCTATAGATACATATCTGTCTGTATCAGGTTAATTTACTTATTGATAAACAAATAATGAAAATCTTGCAGATCTTTTGACGTTGACGACTTCGCGGTCATTCACGATATCGGAGAAGGACACGAAGGAAAGGAAGAAGGACAAGAAGCAGAACGACATCCACCGGCAGATCGTGTACAAGGCCTCCAACGGGGTGGAGATATCCAAGGCCCAGCTCTCTCAAATGACTTTATTCCAGAAGAAACAGGTATAAAAAATTGAGACTGATTTATTTACAGCAAGCCACCGCGCGTAACCAACCTTAAAAAGCACTTTAAAAATCAAACTGTCTGGGTTATGAAATCGAACCTCTCTTCCTTTGGTATCTGGGTAAATGTCTATACCACTCGGTCAACCGAAGCAAACAAGCAAAGCCTGTTGAAAACTATAGTGCTTTATTAACTCGTAAGGCACGTTATTTCATTTATGCTGTGTGATTACACCCTCAACATCTGAAAGTCATACTTTGTGGTATACTAGGTAACCTTTTAGCTGTATTTATAAATGAATTGCTTATTTCCACAGGAGTCAGGGACGATAGACGTGTGGTGGCTGTACGACGACGGCGGGCTGACGATCCTGCTGCCGTACATCATCTCGCAGCGCTCTGCGTGGGCGCACTGCAAGCTGCGGGTCTTCGCGCTCGCCAACCGCCGCCACGAGATGGAGCTCGAAGAGCGGAAGTAAGTTTATAAGACTACCACATAATCATCAGCATAGTTAACTACGACGTCCACTCTGAAATATCGAAAAAGTGAGCCTACCTGTCGATACACTAGAATCATTCAAAGTTGCGAATCAAAAACTGGAAAGGTTCATTTCAAAGTATAGAGAGACACTCATATTATTGTATATTTTATAATAGCTAAACATAGGGCTAATTCTTATGTATTTTAAAAAATCGTTCCAATAAAAGACATCAACGCGATCCTATAGGATCATAATACTTTATTCTGTCACGCTACAAATAGGACTATACGTAACTTGGACTTTATAATGTACCTACTGGAATGGCTTGCCGAATAAATAGTTCTTGTGAGTTCATTCATACGAACTTTTCAAAGTGTGTTTACTATATCGACTATAATGATGTTCATTGTTAAGTTTAACTATTAACAAATGTAGAAAATACAAATTCACACTGTGTTCATAACGGATAAGCAGTAAATATCTCATGCATAAAATATGTGCAAAAAATACGACCACTTTATGTGTCTCCAAAATCCTGATCCTACTCACGGTCACATTTGCTTGCAGCATGGCGAACTTGCTGTCCAAGTTCCGGATAGACTACTCGTCGCTGACGATGGTGCAGGACATCACGGAGGCGCCGCAGGAGGACACCAAGAAGATGTTCGACGAGCTCGTCAGCAAGTACACCGCCGAGACCGCTAGTGAAGGTAACATAGTGGAATAGAACTCAAAAGCTATGAGCTCTTTTGCGAAAGAATCAAGGGTTTCTTTTAGCAACAGTGTTGGGGCTGGTAACGATAAAGATTTGCTCAGCAAAGAAGCTGAGAAGTGACCTATGGTGTTCATGATCTACTGGCCACCCACTTGCTCTATGATAGTCACTGTTTGTTGCTGACACAGTTGCTTCTCAAGTAGTAGCTGGTAATACCTAACCTTAAAATTGGTTTCTGTCGATATCTATCAAAATGTACTATTCATTAGGAAACTCACGTAATCGCCTGTTTTCTACACCTATCTTGGCTACAGGGTATGACAAGATGGATGTTGTAGACAACTCATACACCACATAAGTAAACTAAGATTCATCTATAATAAACATAATTCAAAAACTGTTTTTCGTCCAGAGTGCCGCATCAGCGAGACAGAGCTGCTGACGCTGGCCGAGAAGACGAACCGGCAGTTGCGGCTTCGCGAGCTGCTTTTGGCCAACTCCAGCGAGGCGCGGCTGGTCGTCATGTCGCTGCCCATGCCTAGGAAGGTAAGTGAAAAACACAGCTTACCTAAAACAAAATTTCGCTGTTTGTTTATCTTTCCTTGCGGACATTATATTTAATAGTATTGAACTTCCTTGAACATAATCGGCCGGCGAACGGCCTTTAATTTGATTAACACGACCATTAGCCGATGATATGTCGACGGCACGTCAATGTTGTGTTAACGGTATATCTACGCCAGCTACCCGTTCGCTCATGTCGGTGGCTGTGTACCTATGAGCCAGTGAGTTGGCATTACTACGTACAGAAACAGAATATATAGTACTTGCCAAGCAAGCCTTGTGTCGCAATACGACGACAAGATTGTGACGTATTCCTTAAAATTTTAATTACGAATATAAAACCGTTTGTATAAGTTGTTGATAAGTGGCGTTAATTCATTTAACACGAGATTTATAAATAATCCTAAATATTTAAAAAATATATCACAAAACTTGGTGTGTTGCAGGGCTCGGTGTCAGCGCCGCTCTACATGGCGTGGCTGGAGATGATGAGCCGCGACCTGCCGCCCATGCTGTTCGTTCGCGGGAACCACACCTCCGTGCTCACCTTTTACTCCTAGTTACACGCATAAGACCTGGAAGATACTTAAATAATAACACTAAAATCACCAGACACCACACAGGCACACACCACAACACCACCCGATTGTGAATGTCATTTCTACTGATAGAGCGAATAGAGATATGTAGTTATATGAGCTCATAAAATTAATATTCTCAGGGATAATAATTTAATAAAGTATTTTCTTTTTCCACGAACTTGAAGAATGCGTAAATGAAAACAAAAGAATGTAATACTGCGAAATTGTTTGCTGATTCAACATAGGACTTCAAAATGTGGAAAGAATTATTAGAGGTGAGGTGTAACTTCAAATAAGTTCATTAATTTAACTTGATGTGGTTGTTAATGTCCCAGGATTTTTTTTCTACGGATTGATGAGACTAACAAAAGTTAGGACAATTTTGTAATAGGTAAGAATTAAAGTACATTTATGAACAGTACAATAAATAGGAGATTTGCAAATCGCAATGTATTGAATATTATATTAATAGATTGTGATAAGTTTACAATTATTAGAATATTCACGTATCCTTTTTACATAATAATTATATTTATTTATTTAATAATTTGTTTTAGCAAAATAGTGACTTATTTTAAAAAGAAACCAAAGTTTAAACAATTTAAGTAGAATAGCCTATAAAAAATAAATCAATGCAGTACTTATTTTGATATGTAGCATTTTTACTATAGGGCGGAAAAAAAATAGTTAAGCTAATTATGTGTAGGTATTTAGGTGAGTATTTTATTCAAATTATAATTTGGTAAATTAAGTAAATTTGGTAGGTAAGCTAATGAAAGAGTCTCCTACTTGTATAGTAAATGACCCTAGGGAAGTCCACCACGACCAGTGAGAAGTAAGGGCGGACCTAAGTTAAAACAGTGAATGGTGGCAATATTTATCTTCGTATTTTGTAATCTTTGTTATTTTATTAGCTCTCTGTTGTTATGTTTGTCAGTACCTATTCATAAAAACTTTTTCATCATCTACTACATTAAGTATTTTGTCGTTCCTAAGGAGGGAATCTGAAAAAGAAATCCGCAACTATCCTTGATTTTCCTAGATCAATCCAAAAATCTTTCACTTTTTACGACACTACTAGTAATAGTCCCCCTATCCGATTTCGACTACGGTGCAATGGCCAGCCACAACGACTTACCGACTGCGCGGGACATATTATAGTGCACATGTGTGTGCGCAAACACAAGTTCACTCTTTATTCCTTTCACTCTCATAGCCCGATGGGACAGCAATCTGACACGACCGGAGAGAGATCAGGCGCAGGACCAACGGCTTTACGTGCTTTCCGAGGCACTGGTGAAACACCGCCAACTACTAAACTCCGGGCTTCCCTGACAATTTCTGAACCGAAAAACCCAGGTACATATTTTTGGCCCGACCCGGGAATCGAACCCGGGACCTCTGGCGCAGCCGTCGTTTAAAAATGCGACCCTATAACCGCTGCGCCACCGAGACACTCTACGAGTACGATGTACCCAAATGGTATTTTTCTCCTTGGCAGTACCTATCTCTAACTTATCTTTTTTCAAAGAAAAACAAAATTGGAGAGATAATTAACGCGAACGGAAGGCAGTAAAAGCAACGTGCATACTGTGTTTTAATCACTTATTCAGTTTTCATGCATAACCGAAACCTTTCAAAAAAACGTTTCAAAAAACTGTATCTACATTTGTCAATACTGTGGTTTCTCTGATTTCCTGCCACATCTTACGACGTATATTTATACAAATATTTAATTACGAATTTATTTTATACAAGAACCTACAGTAATTACAATTATGAATATTTAATTTATTATGTCTCTTTATTAGTACTATTAGTAGTCATTTCATTTGTAAATATATTTTTTTGTGATCGTAGTTATCCTTGTAGTTATCATAAAAATACAATTTTTATAAACTTAATATCAGCCTTCAAAAAGTATTAATTATTTTGTATCAATTATCAAGTTCTATGTAAGTTTTATTTATAAGAATTTTAAATATATAAGGTCACCTCGTTTTAAGTGATAATATTTTAAGGGCAGATTCAGAAAAATAAATGAAACATTTTTTGTAAGTAAAAAAAAAAAATTTATACGCTAGTTTTCGAGAAAATGACCTCTAAACATGTAGAAAAAATACTAAAATAAAACACCCCGTGTCGCGTGTTGCTGAGCGGCGCTCTCGGTCTTTGTAGGCAATGTCAAACGCGCCGCCAATCGCCGCCGCGTTGCCTACACGTGTCGCGGCCGCTCCCCCGCACCCGCCCCCGCACGCTCGCCGCGCGACCGACGCGCGCGCGAGCGAGTCAGTCTGCCAAAAAAATTCGCCGATTGAGTTGTGTGCGCGCGCGTCCCGACGTGCGCCGTGCGTCGTGCGGAGCCCGGGCCGGGCGACCGGCATCAAGAAGCTTCCCGCCGCGCCGCGCCTCGACGTGGCACTTCGAGAACGACGTGCTGGATTGTTTTCACCGGCATCGCGGCACCTAGTACCAAACACCGCCCGCAGACGCTGGATATGGCGGTTTCTGCACAACGAAGGCCTCCACCTTTATCACATGAGGGTCTAAGATTTGCTGCGGGCGCGGACTACGCGCCGAAGGTCGAGCAGCTCGAGCTCGAGTCCTCCCGTTGACTACTGCGCAATTACACGTTTACGCGGCAGGGATAACGTGCACAACAACAACACAATGCTGCAGTTATTCGCCTTCATTTCCAGCATAGATTTAGTGCATACGTGTGTGAATGAACAGTGAATCCCCTCAGTGAATCCCATGATGTCCAGTGTAATAAATCCAGTGCTCGTGTCGTGATAGCTAGATTGGTCATTGGCTGGCTAGTGCTTGCTTCGGCAATCGTAAAATAAGAAGTTATTGTGCAAAATAGGCACAAGTTTTGACTGTAAAAAATCTCTCATGTCGTTATTTTTTCATGTTAAATGTTATCGCGGCCGATAAATAAAGATGTACGAGTATTATTATTTCAAAACCAATGTAAAAATAAATAATAGAATCCTAGTTTTAATTTACATAATCGTGAAATAAGATTTGTATTCACATACCTATCTGTACAAAAACTGAGCAAGTGCAATGAATGAAAGTTAAAACAAATAAAGATTTAGGTAAGTTTCTAGCTGATTCTAGGATGTAAATCGCGTTGCGTTGCGTGTGCCTGATGTTATGTTTTTTACGGTACCAAATAAATAAAACTTAAAACGAAACTGTGTTTTATTTACTTACGCAATTTTTAGTGCATATCCACTGAATCAAAGCGAATCAGTAGTTAGGTACTCATTAGGTAGGTAAAACTAAAAACATCTGTTTAACGTAGATTTTGTGAGATTGAACGCAGTCAGGTCATTACATTAATTTTTAACAGTTTAGGTATGTATTCTTTTTAAAAGTTTACTCTCACATAAGCTTTGTTATTATCAGCAGGAATTTATTAAATAAAATACATAATTAGGTAGCTACTTCCAGTTTATCATACCTAGTGTTTTATGCCTACGATGAATGAACACATACCTACTTAAGTTGAGTTTCTGTCTCAGTTTATTTATCATAATAGGTACCTAACCAGCTGTTAGTGTTTAGTCAGGTGTTTAGGGATCTGATTGCAGTAACAATTAGTTTGTAGGTACACTGAGATACTTTGATAAAGGTAGGTAATCGAATGCAGTCTACTGATGTGGGGGGGTCTAAAAAATAGGCGCGCCGCGGTGCCCCCCTCCCGCTCGCGGTCATTGCACCGGCGCTACATGAATGAATGAGATAGGCATTAAATGAAAGAGACGAAAGGCGATGTCGCGTGTGGGGATCTCTGAGAGTAGACAAGACAGGATGCTCTTTTTAATAATTATTTTTTTTGTTAGGAAAAATTAAAATGAAAATGGGACAGATTTTTTTAAAAAAAATGCTTGGTTCCTATTTCTATGATATAGATAGATACTCTGTTAAAATATTATCACTTAAAACGAGGTGACCTTATATACGAGAACAAACTTTGTTATCGATATAAGATGAAAGACAATTTTCGTGAAATAAACTAATATTCAAAGATGTTGTATAAATTGTGGTCTTTATTTTACACTCTTGTGGCATGGCTTGTTTTTGTTGTGTTAAGGCTGTTAAAATAAAAAAATATATAAAGGAAGATCATAATGAAAGTCCTTGATAACGTCGATCGAGTACGTCGAATCATCTTAGTACAAGCGTAGGTTTCGCGCTACCATCGCTACACTTAATTACTTATCTATCATGAAAAAAATAACATCAATCGGCGAAACTTTTGACTTCTAATGTCAATGTTTGACAATTTGACACTACGAAAATACTAATTTCTATCCAAAAATCTTAAAGGTTTCTAGTTGCGTTTCTAGAACTAAACTGAAACTCGTAACTCTCTTATCTTCTTTACTCATGAATTATTAAAGAAGTGCAGTGTAGCATATCCTTCTAACCTAAGTTCTAATCAGTAACCATAATGTCGAACACAAAGTTTAACGGTAAGTATGCAACTATCCACCCTCCAGCAATCTACTTCAAATTTCTATCACCAAAAAATTACAAAAAAAAAACTTAAATAGGAATGGGGCGCCGCACCGTTTCAATCTCAGGGCTCAGGTAAGTTAACACATTGAGCGCCTTGGTGGTCACCGGCGACCCCCAAGCCCCAAACAATATTTTTCTATTGCGTCTAGTTTCGTGGCAGTCAAAGCCTTATAAGTAAGATTTTAAACTTTGTTGCATTTTTAAACTAAACTTCACACTTTAACGGGATTTTATGCAACTTTCACTTGTTTAAAAGGTAAAAATGGTGTTTACCTTCCCGACGTTTCGACCCGGTTACACGAGTCATGGTCTCGGGGCGACTGTTGAAGCTCGGCGTCGTCTGCCTGTGCGCGATGAAATATTTTCTTCTACCCGCACACTTTGAATATTTATTGCACTAGTACAGTCAGCTCGACAAACAACACTAACAGTATCTGGATTATTTACTGACGGCACAACACACGATTTGCACTTTGTTATTACTGGATTCCAGGTAGGTGACAAATGAAAACCATCATCCCGATTGAAATTTTTATATTTCTTAATTTCAATTGCCTCACGCACTAACCTAGTGTGTCAGTAAATAATCCAGATACTGTTAGTGTTGTTTGTCGAGCTGACTGTACTAGTGCAATAAATATTCAAAGTGTGCGGGTAGAAGAAAATATTTCATCGCGCACAGGCAGACGACGCCGAGCTTCAACAGTCGCCCCGAGACCATGACTCGTGTAACCGGGTCGAAACGTCGGGAAGGTAAACACCATTTTTACCTTTTAAACAAGTGAAAGTTGCATAAAATCCCGTTAAAGTGTGAAGTAAAGCCTTATAAGTACCTAGTGATAAAACCAGCAATGCACCAGATTATTATATTCCATGTAGGTATGTCATGTAAGAGTATATGGAGTAAAACTGTTTGTACACTAATTATATTCTTTGAAACCATCACATAAACATTGTTGTTTGTAAAGAAATACCTACTCAACAACGATACATAGCAAAACAATGCAACGTACTAATGGGTTTTGATAAAACTAACCTACCATAACAGTTGATTGAGTTCGTAGAAAGTGCCATCATGTTTAGATTTTTAAGCGCCTCACCAAGGCGTATAAATGAAAAAGATCTCATTACATCGTGTTTTGACGATCGTGACTGCATAACAAAACAATCTACAGCATAAAGGCTTGTTCACAAAGAAAGACGCCAAAAAAAGATAACGCATTGCAATATCCTCAAGAGTCAAATATTTTTAATCTAAGAAGTTTTTGGATACGTTCCTATTAAGCCAAGATAAAAATGGTTTTATTCGCGGTTGTAACGATAAGTAATATTCATAACAATTAATCCTGTAAGAAAAATACATCAGCATTTAATCGATCAGTTTTCATGGTTAGTATCGCGTATTCGCGTACTCCCGTCGCTTGCAGTATGAACTGCCCTCAATATGAACTGGTAAGGGGCAGTCCGGACTCAGTTCGCACGAGTTCGAGACGGACGGACAGCCTCATATTAATTAGTGCCAATTATTTCGCGGAATCAATTCAGTCTGGGTTACTTGCCCTCATTTAGTACTAAGGATGGATGATGGCGACCTCCTACTAAGTTATCATGAAAAACTTGGTGAGTATAACTAATTTGTCTTGGTCAAGACAGGGGTCTGCATTGTTCGTAAGGTTAAAATGATTTTTTTTATGAATTCTCTGAGATATATGGTCTTGAATAGGTTTTGATGATGCGTAATATAGAAAAAATCATCACGTCCAGTGTGCATAAACTTGTATTGAGAAGATTTCACTTTACTTTACAGTAACATTTAAAAAACTTGCTGTTGCAAAAGAAGTAGTCAAGAAAGTCACAATTGAGGTAAGGGACTCAGCGCTATTCCTTCATTGGAGTATTTGCCTTGCTTTTAATGTAAAAAAAAATACATTTTAAGGACGTTAAGTCAGAAACATCACACCTGGGTCCTGGAGACAATCCAACACCAGAACTCACAACTTATGGTGGTATCAAGCTAGGATGGATTCAGGTAAGTTTGATATGTGTCATTTTGAAATTCCTCAGTTATTTTATGGTGTCTCCACACAGCCCGGGGGTATGACACGGCGGCTGCGCAACACGTCTAGCTGACAATTTAGGTCGCTCATACTGCCAGGCTATGTGGAACCAGCATGGTTTTCCAATATTCTTTGATTAATATAAAAATTTCCGTACATAAACATAGGAAGAGAACGAGAAGCGCTTTTTTGCACGAGTATGTGGTGTAGGTTATATGTAGTGTCAAAGTGCTCTATCCTTACTCTTAAAAACTGCAGCCCAGTGGCAGTAAACGTGTTATGAAACCGTAACGAAAGTTAAACGCATGCGAACTCTAGGGCGTGCTGATACCATGCCTGCTGAACATCTGGGGCGTGATGCTGTTCCTGCGCATCGCGTGGGTGGTCGCGCAGGCCGGCATCGGCTTCACCATCGCCATCATCCTCGTGTCCAGCTGCGTCTGCATCGTCACCACACTCTCGCTGAGTGCGATATGCACCAATGGACAGGTGCAAGGAGGTATCTGAAATTAAATAGATTAGTCAAATTAACATTTAAAATATATAAGTAATGTAACAAACATCAGAAACTACAGAACAGATGAAATTGTAATGAAAATAAATAAATAATATATTAGATGCCATCGAAATCGAAGGATGGTTAGTAAGTACAACAGTAGCTGCCTGCATGTGGCTATAATCTTATAACGATGAAAGCTTATTAGGATCCTAAAATGAAAAACTTTGAAAAATTGCGAGAGTAGGTACGTACGTAAAAGCTCTACGCAATATTTGAAGAGCTTTTTTACTCGTTACTGGTTTTAAGATTATGTGAACAAAGTTATTATTACCCTTATCTTTTTTTACTTTAGGTGGCGTTTACTACCTCGTCTCCCGCTCTCTGGGAGCTGAACTAGGCGCGTCAGTGGGCATCATGTTCGCGTTCGCGAACGCGGTCGCGGCAAGCATGAACACCATTGGCTTCTGCGAATCACTGAATGAACTTCTTTTGTCCCATGGCTTAAAGATCTTGGACAACGGTGTTAATGATATCAGGATCGTGGGAACCATCGCTCTGTTCGTCATGTGCTTGATATGCGCTGTTGGGATGGACTGGGAGACGAAGACACAGGTAGAGTGAAGTTAGAAGAGGTATATGGTACTTTTCAGTATAAAACATTGCTGAATCTAAATACTGGGGTATAAGCGTTTAAATGGTTTGTAATATCTAACTACATAATTGATACACAAACTGTCGTTATTTTTCAGAACTTTTTGATTGTAATTATCGTATTAGCAATCATGAATTACACTATTGGATCATTCATTGGTCCGAGAACAAACGAACAAAAAGCTCAGGGCTTTGTTGGATTGAATAGTAAGTTACCTTCAAATACTATACAGGGTGTTTCATGTAACGTGTCAAGCCGATGCGTGGTAATAGGTGAGTACCATACCTATCCATTTCACCCCCATGTATGTTAGACAAATATTTATAGTTTAGGAGTAATATTTTTTTTTCGATATTTTTCATGATGCACCTAGACGATATCTTTAAAAAATTATAACTTTTTTTTGGGTTCACTTTTATCAGATATTTTGATCTCATTCTTTGCAATATTATGAGTAAAATAATCGCCATCCTAACTTAGACACAAGGTACAAAATTATTGATCGATACTTAAAAATATTGCATTAAGCAGAAACGAATAGAATTTTCAACATAAATTTAAAAATATAAAAAAGGTTTTCCATAGTTTCTGACTAATTTTAAAAACTGCTTGACTTCATAAACTTTCATTACAATACAAAAAACGATCTACTTAATGGGTAATTTTTAGCTTAAATCGGCCGTTGAATGTGGCATATCGGAAATATCTTGATTTTCATAATTTTTATTTTTATTGTTACCTTTGCATATTTTTATCAAATCTGATATTATGTGTCCCTCTATGTTTAAATAGAGCTCATTTGATAACAAGTACATACATTATGTACCTACTACTATCTTTAACCACGACCATATGAGTTAATGAGGGATCTAAAATTTTACTTACATTGCACTCAAATTTCGTACTTTATTAACAACAAATAAACAAGAAACAATTGAAACTAAGACATGCATCATAAAAATCATGTACAACCCATTTATTCACAAACTAAATCATTTCCTTGTGGCGTGGGAAAAAAATATAACTTCTAAACTATAAATATTTGTCTAACATACATGGGGGTGAAATGGATAGGTATGGTACTCACCTATTACCACGCATCGGCTTGACACGTTACATGAAACACCCTGTATATAACACACATATTACTTTATGAAAATACGCTCAACAATATAGAAGACAATGCGCACATTCTATGTACATATTTATCTTTTTCCCACCAGGTGATACTGCTTTACAAAATTGGGGTCCTGATTTCCGTGATAATAACGACATATTCACAGTGTTTGCTTTATACTTTCCTTCTGTAACGGGAGTACAAGCTGGAGCTAACATTTGTGGGGATTTGAGGGTATGTTTTCCTACATTATCAGTCACCTTCTTTATAAACTCATTTTCCGTGTGATTTTTATCTACATAGGTATCTATACGTTTCCCATTGTATAGGTATCAATTTCTATTGATACTTCTCACTGCGAAGTTCGCAGTCTTCTTCTGATCTTGTTTGCTCAATATCATTTTAGAATCCTGCTGAAGCGATACCAAAAGGCACGTTGTTGGCACTGGCGATATCTATCACGAGCTACCTGGTCATGGCAGTACTGGCCGGCACGGGGGCGGTGCGCGATGCCACAGGCAGAATAAGCGACTACCATAACAACACTATGGACTCCTGCAAGCCAAATTGCAATTATGGACTTCAGAATAATCATGAGGTTAGCCACGAGTCAAGATGTAATGGTTTAGAATGTTTTTAACGCTCACAGTGCTTTTTTTGGCCCGGTTAGCCAAAGGTTGCGGGTTCGAGTCCCGCCCGTGCGCAATTTTTGGTTTCTTATTCATCTTATTAGTCAAGATGTACTTAAATTCAGTTCAAAATTTTAGGGGAAGAGAACACAAAAGCTTGGTCATATACATCCAACTAACAACTGTCAAGTTCTGTGTCCCTGTGGAGACTGCGCAAATGCCACGCGGACTTATTTTAAATAACCTACCTTTAACATAAATAATCCTTTAAATGTCAATGCTAAATAGTTTATTAATTCTACTATAACTAAAGACTTATACTGTGTTGTGATTTTTGATCCACATTTAGACGTATTTTATCATTTTGTACAGGTTTTCTATAACGCGGGCTAAACGTACCTATTCAGAAATTCGTATTTCCATTGTTTTCAGATAATGCAACTTATGTCACTGTGGGGTCCGCTTATCTACGCGGGTTGCTTCGCAGCCACACTCTCTACGGCTCTGACTAACCTTCTGTCGGTGCCTCGTCTCATCCAGGCTCTGGGCATCGACCGCATCTACCCAGGCCTGCTATTCTTCGCGAAGCGTTACGGAAAGCATGGCGAGCCTTATCGAGGATACGTGCTGACATTTTTCGTGTCGTTCGGCTTCGTTATGATAGGTAAGACAGTCAGTAATATTTAATAGAAGAAAATACTTCTAAAATGAAGCTCTTTTAGAATGGTAATTCGGTTTTCACTCGGTCTGATTCAACACCAGCCATTCACTCACCATGCTGAGGTACATACAATCGAAAAAGCGTGACTAAATCTTTGCCATCTTTCCATCAAGTAATGTCTTATTCTTAAAACTAAGCGCACTAAAACGCAATAGACATTCTTCAATCAAAACGCGATGAACAGAGCGCAAAAATATATAAATTGCCTTATTGTAACAAAAACATGAAATTGCGGATAAAAGACAGAAATGTATACATTAAGGGCGCTATTTGTATTCACTAAAGGTGTAAAGCGTAGTTTTTATGAGTTCTCCCTGCAGTTGGCTGACGGTGGGCCTGCAAATTGCGCTCCTCTAAAGATTGCGCCCCTGGTAGTCCACCTGGCCGCGCTAGTTTCGACACTAGGTACATTACTTAGGAATTAGGTACTGTTCTCGGTCCAAGTTCTTACAGGCGTTATAACATTTTTTTTTGTTTGAATCCTACATTCTTATTCTTTACAGCCGATTTAGACACGGTCGCGCCGCTGATAACGAATTTCTACCTGGCGTCGTATGCTCTCATCAACTTCTGCACTTTCCATGCTGCCCTCATCTCACATCATAGTTGGCGACCAACGTTCCAGGTAAGCCCTAAGATCTTATAGACTGTTGGCAACAAATGAACTTTTGGGAATTTAACATAGCGCACCGTGACGTCACAGATTTAAATCGTTATACTCACTGAATAGATAAATATTTCAAACTCAAAAGCTTTTTGCAGTCATTTCGGTACAAGTACATTGAGATCTTCTTAAATGTAAAAGAAAAGGTGGGCCAAAATGTGCTATCATGTAGCGTACAAATATTTAACAGACGAAATTCAAATTTATATGTAGGACTATACAAGGTACAACAGTAACAACATTTCCTATTATTAATCTTTACCTTTTTGGGAAGTAGTAAAATGTACATAAGTAGCGTTTATTGCACATAATATAAATCTAATTACCTACTTATATTAACAAGTATGAATTAAATAGATTCATATATAAAACTAGAGATGGGCCGAGTACTCGGTTAATACTCGGTACTCGGCGTACTCGGCAGGTTTTTTGATACTCGTACTCGGCCGAGTAACTCGGTTTCAATGCCGAGTATACTCGGTTTAAGTAAAGCAATATTATTTAGGTAGAAATTATATAAACGACTGGGGAAATCTATCACAACCTCAATTATGATAATAATAAATAAGTAGAGACAAAATGAGGAAAACGTTAATAAAAATAATAATATGTGAAATTTTATAAAGTTAGATTGTGTTGTGGTGATGCAAAGCTCTCTGCACGTTCTAGTAACAAACAATTCAATTTTTCTTTGTAGACTTTACCAGCCTCCGAAAATAATCAGCTGTGAATGGTGCTTGCAGGTGCTCATAGAAACACTTTTAATAAGCGTGTTAGTTCTAAATACCTTGTTAGGGGCCCTGCCCACCACTCAACGGACACTTGCCTTTTGCTAGCAAATTCTCTTTGAAATAGCGACCTTATTAAAATTTATTAAATAAAATGTAAATTCGTCATTGGCTGTAAGTCATGTCTATATTTTATGTTATCATCATGCTGTGGATTTTGTAATACAAAAAAAGTAATGGGGCTTTTAAGATCATTGCGCTCTAGTGGCTTGATGAAAGCTTATTCTGCGCGAACTGGTTTGTACTTGTTTACACACCCGAAACAGAAGTTTGATTGAACCGAGTTACTCGGCCGAGTACTCGGTTGGAAAAAAAATGAACCGAGTAATACTCGGTACTCGGCACTCGGCAAAAGTGCTACTCGGCGCATCTCTATATAAAACTAAATAAGTAACCCTGAGTACTAAATTCAGTGGACTCATAAGCAAAATATTCATTTATCTATTCAGTGTTTATACTACGTCTATGCAAAAGTAGCTCTTTGACTGTAGATAGATAAAAAGTTACGCAGACGCGTCTTTATTGAATTTTCGACGTCATCATCAACCCAGTATTTTAAAAATTAGCTGTCGTTCGCATTCGCATTGGTGTTCATGTAGTTTTTTTTATGTAGTGTTGTTTTTTTTTATTTTGCAGTATTACAACACATGGTTATCTCTGGTAGGGTTCCTGATGTGCGCGGCCATCATGGTGATGATCAGCTGGGTGATGGCATTGGCCACCGTCGCCATATTCTTGACGCTCTACCTTGTGGTGCTTTACCGGAAGCCAGGTTTGTACATGAATAATAAATTTATACATTTTTAGATGCGAAATTTTAACCAGTAATCTTCGCAAGTCTAAAAAATTAATGCTTTTTTTCCACTAGATCGTACGCATCAATTCATCCAGTCGACAAACTCTTTGAATGATGATCGATGATAAGGGGCGAATGATGATTGATTATATGAACTTATGAGTATGATTGAACTGACCAAAAGCACGCACTTTCATCATTAGGCCTAACATGCGCGCCATTTATCGCGTCGATAAAATAATTTTATTTCTTAGATTACAGACTTTCCCAAATTTTTTAAGACACAACAAATGTGTACATTAAAGTTACAACGAACCTTCTTTCGTTCTAGTGAACGATACAAAATATTGATGCACTATCATTGCAGAGGCAAGCTGGGGCAGCAGCACAGACGCGTACCGTTACCGCGAGATGGTGACGAGTATCCTGACGCTGACGCAACAGACAGAGCATAGCAAGAGCTACAACCCGCAACTGCTGGTGCTGGCCGGCAATCCCACCACGCGCACCGCCTTACTGGACGTGGCGCATCTCATCACCAAGAGCGGCTCCTTCATGCTCGTGGGTGATATCATCGACGTAAGTGAACGTGCTGACGCTGACGCTGACGCAGCAGACGGACAGGCAGCTGCTTGTGCTGGCTAGCAAGTTACTTAATCACTAACGGCTTTCCCTATATCCATTCTATCTGTGGTTTTGCCCTACTAGAGATAGAAATAGTTATTACCTTTAGATTTTTTGTCCTTATAAAACTTCTGGCAGTAGGAAATCCTATCTTCGATCGAGGACAGCTATCTCCAGTCGAGGATAGCTATCTACCTTTGACTAAAGTTTGCATATAGGGAACGGCCGTTACACACACGTCTCGCAATTAAAATCCTACATAGTACAGATAAGTAGGGTCTGATTATAATATTGGGTAGGTACTACACATGCGTACAGTTATTCAGCAAATAACAATTGATTGACATAGAAATATTGCAGTTGTAACCTCCACTTACGATTACATCATCAGCCTAAATACAATCCGAGTGCAACAACGCCGTAGCACTTCCAAACGAAAACCGCTTGCACACACGACACAAAATCGGTCTTCACTACTAACATAAAAAATCCGTGGTGCCTCCTATTTTGGATCTTATATTGGAAAAGCGGAGGTGCCTTAGATAGTACAACCTAAAATCTGCCCACAGGAGCCGAAAACATACAGCGAGATAAACTCGCTCAAGCAAGAGATGAACGCGTGGTTGTCATCGCGCAAGTATCGCGCGTTCTACTGCGCGGTGCAGGCGGGGTTCGAGAGCGGCGCGCGGACGCTGGTGCAGTGCGCGGGGCTGGGCCGGCTCGCGCCCAACATGCTGCTCGTGGGGTACAAGCACGAGTGGGCCAAGGACGAGCACACCGACGTGGCGACCTACGTCCGCGTGCTTCAGTAAGTCATGATTAAGCGCTGAAATCACGATGTGCGATCTAAACAATGGGTTCGTTCGCTTGCGGCCTGCATCACTTGCAGCATCGCATCGCATCACCTACATAGGTACTTAGGTTACGTAAAACCTTGAATAGTACAGCAAGATAAGCGTGCGCACGTAGAAAATGGAATGGAGGCTCTTGACACATAACGCCGTAGCTGCAGCGGCAAAGCTGCTCCACGATTAACTCGTCAAGTATGTGTAAACAAGACACAATAAAAATTCAATTGTTATGCGGCGCCCGGCTGTCGTTTGATACCTGACTGAAGAAAGAAAGAAAAATTTGGCCATCATCATGACATCATAGATTAAAATATAATGATGCTGATGTATTTAATTACTACCAGATAAGTTTATAACAGAAATACCAATGTTTCGCCATGATATTTCATGTTATTTTTAGCTGCCTTATTATTTAGGTAGCACACTTAAAGGATCAATAATATAAGGTGACTTACTGTGATCCAGGTACGCATTCGACCAGCAATTAGCCGTGTGCGTGTTCCGATTGCCGGAATCTTACCAGCTGTCAGCGACGTCGTCATCGCACGCGCTCAGTGTCGACAGCACCCTGGAATTGCAGGCGCACACACGCGTGCTGGAGATCATGCACTCCACATCTAACATCCAGCTCGGTAGTAACACTGAGGGAGCGGTAAATGGTTCGTGTTAGAAAGTACCTTCAACTTATCAAAATGTTTCATTGGTTTTGTACATCAAAGCATGGCTTGCTATAATAAGACTCTGACGTATCAGAGTTCGTTCGTTGAGCGTAGCTACAGCTATACGTTATACTTTTTATCGTGTTGATATATTTAATCAAAGTAATGAAGAAATTCTGTGTTGGTTCTTATTCTGCAACCAAGTAATAAAATAAAATAAAACAATTAATATAGGGTAGTATTTAAACGAGCGACTGTAAATTTATGTTTTAAGTGTCAAAAATACTTAATTTGGGTTATAGAATTACTAAGTGAGCGACTGAGTGCGAGTGACGAGAAATCAAAAGATCAGCAATTTACAAAGAATAATTTGAGTTACTTTAAATACAAAATGAGAAGCTTCATATTATATGAGCGACCCAATTTTTGATTGAGTGTCAACATTACGTCCTGCATTTTTTTCAATATTTGGCAAATAGATTTTTCAAACTGAGCGGTATTTAATCTTAAATGAAGTATTTTGAATGGAAAAACTACTTTGAAAAATACTAATCTAAGTAGCGTATTATGAGGCCACATTTAAATAAAAAATCATCTTATGAAATTACTGTTTGAAGATACACTAAATATTCTATTAGCGAAGAAATTGAATTATTAAAAGTTTAATAAGGGTAGGTAATTAAATTAAACAATGTATTACGAAAAAGTAATAATAATCATTTTGCGTTTACTTAAATCAAATAAAAATAAACCGGCCAAGTGCAAGTCGGATTCGCGCACGAAGAGTTCCGTATATACTACGTATGTAAGCATTTAAATTGTGCAAAAAATTACATGACAATTATTTTGCTTATATGTATGTTTGTTTAATAAAGTATATTAAAAAACTATTTCTCAAAATCTTATTTTACCATTTTGCGAGGAGATTAAATATAAAATTACAGTTTTGTAACACCTGACTCTACGCTGAACTGTGGACAGACGGACATGGTGAGACTATAAGGGTTCCGTTGGACTATACGAAGCCCTAAAAAAAGACGCTTCAGACAATAAAAAAGTGATTTTCTTATCAATACTGTAAGGAACATTAATTGGTATGAGGGTTGAGGAGATCTTCTACTCATCGTCACTAGTAGATAAGTGCTAGCCCGGCCTCATTTTTGTCCAATGGGTATAATTTTTGCTTCCAGAGCCGAATTGCTAGACCCAAAACGTGTTTGCATACATATTATAGTTTGCATGAAATATAAAACATAAGACCTCAACTAGAATATCAGTAACCAATAATCAATAATACAGCAGCTCACAAACTTTGCTCAGAGTGAAGTTTTTTGTAGTTCGTTATGTAAAACCTCAATTGGAAAAATCTAAAATATCTTAATATTAAAGATGCCCCCTCTGTATTTCTAGTCGCTCAGTTAGTAATTTAGTGCCCGGATAGTGTTTTTATATCTGAAATGGATTTAACAAAGTCCACTTGTTGTAAGCTCGTTCTGGATTTTATTATGAATCAATATTCGTCGTTAGTTTAGTTATTTATTCGCTTACTCAAATTCATACCGCTCAAGTTATTAAAACAGTATGTCATCATCAGTCGCCAAGTTATTTTTTATTCGCTCGTTTTATTATTCCCCATTAATATATATTTACATACCTTTTTATTTTGATTAAAGGTTAAATATTGACTGGACTGCACCACAAAAGGTCCACGCTTAACACACTCGCAATCACTATCCGTTTTTTCATAACTTCTAGGCCAGGCCACGAGGTTATCTTTCTATTTTCCTGCATATT
The DNA here is from genome assembly GCA_963584085.1 of Pyrausta aurata. NCBI lineage: Eukaryota > Metazoa > Arthropoda > Insecta > Lepidoptera > Crambidae > Pyrausta > Pyrausta aurata. Next base: position 5,269,652 of record OY757268.1, read on the forward strand.
TTTCAGAACGCAGTAATGATACGACAGCAGTGCTAATGGTAAGCGGTAACGAAAACAGAGAAGCAAGGGATTTAGTCCCTAAAAGAGATTCTTCTCCGAGTGTCGCCATGAGGATGTCGCCTCCACCACCACTAAACAAATCTTATTTTTTCAAGCCGTTAGTTCTGGATCCTGTGAGTGTACATAATTTTATTAAATATTTGTATTTACACTAAATAATAATTTAAAAGTGTGTGAAGTCTAGTCTGGATCCCTGTGTCTTGATACTTATTATAATTACTGTCTCTATTTTAGTATTATGGCCTCAAACTCAGTTTCTAACGCGCCGTCTATTTTGTGTGTGCGGCAACTTTGTGGACTATCACCTACAAATACTGAATTCAATTCAGACTTTTGAAGAATATAAACCTTGCGATGGTCTTGTGTTTTTTAACGAATCCCTTACATTTATTATTAGTTAGATCCACCTACACTGATTAGATTAAGACAATAGATTATTAATCAATTTTGTTTCTATCATAGACTAATACCTTGGACGCATGGTGGCTGTATGACGATGGAGGCTTGAACATACTTCTACCCTACATCATAGCAAACCGCGGCATGAAACCTAAGATGCCTCTGAGGGTTTTCTCTTTGCCAAGACCCCATCTCAGAGTGGAAGCAGCAAAGAAACAGTAAGTCCATAGGGTTAAGAGACTCTTACTAATCTGTGGTTAAGAGAGTTGAAATGTCAAAACGAATTACTTGTGCGATTTAACGCGATTCCCTACCCCTTTTCCAAAAACCGGTTAAGTGCGTGTCGGACCCGCGCACTGAGGGTTCCGTGCCACCCTTAACTGAATTCAGGGTCCACTTACTTTCACTTAACGAAAACATCACAATATATTGCGACATCAAAAATAACTTTGTTTTTCATAGTGTGTGTATGAAAGACAAAGTTATATTTGCGGTTGATAAAAATGTGCAATATCTCAAAAACTACTGGTTCGATCTCCTTCAAACCAATTTTCGTTGCAAGTTTTTGTTGAGATCTACATCATATATTTTTTTCAAAATTTTCACTTTCTTAGTTCAAAAGTTAGAGGGGGGGGGACGCCCATTTTACCACTTTGGAAGCGTCTATATCTCAAACCTTACACTTTTAGAAAAAATGGTTTTAGAAACCTCAACATCATTTTAAAAGACCTATCCATAGACACGCATATGTTTGAGTAAAAAAAATTTTTTAGGTTTTTGTTTCATGTATGGGAGCCCCCCCTTAAATATTATTTTTTCTTACTTTTTGTATCTGAATCGGAAAGCGGTAAACAAAATACACCTACCTACCAAGTTTCATCTATGTAATGCTTATAGTTTCTGAATAAAGTGGCTGTGACATACGGACGGACAGACAGACAGACAGACAGACAGACAGACAGACAGACAGACAGACAGACAGACAGACTTGACGAAACTATAAGGGTTCCGTTTTTTGCCATTCGGCTACGGAACCCTAAAAACTAAGACCGTATAATGACAGAGAGCATTTAATGGAGCTTACTTTTTCGGTCTCGGGTAACCTTCTTGTTATTATTAATCTTTTAAACGAGTATAATTTAATTTTAACAATTATTATTTTCTTCTTATTCCTTGCCTGCGAATTCTTAACATTTTACATTATTTACAGCATGGAAGCCTTGTTAGCAATGTTCCGCATCGAATACAACTATCTGGAAATGGTTACAAGTTTAGGAAATTCACCAGCTGATGAGACTTGGGAATTTTTCAATGACTTGGTTGTAAACTTCAAAGATGTTGAATATGATGGTAAGTAAGGTGTTTGTATAAGTAAAAACACACTACAAATTTAAATATAGCGATATTTTTTATCGATCGATAACAGAGTGTCGCATCACTAATGAGGAGCTGAAAAAACACCGGGACAAAACTGCTCTGCATTTGAGATTGCGGGAGCTTCTCTTCAAAAACTCAATATCGGCGGGGTTGATCGTCATGTCGCTGCCGAGGCCTCGTCAGGTAATTTACAATACTACTAACTGCCAATCTAACTACTGAAAAATAACATTATTTTACGTGTCAAAAGGCAAAGACTGTCATATGCCATCTTCTGAAGATAATAAAAAAACATAATCTCAATACTGGGAGGAACGTCGACAAGTCCATCCCTATGACAAACCGTACATAGTACATACTTATTTTGAACTGCCTGTAGAGATCGAATTTCGCATTTATTCCGTCATTTTTACCATATTTTTCTAATCAATCGGATAATTTCCCTTGTAAAGTTTGAACGTTCTGTGCAGGGCGTGACGTCGTCGGCACTGTACATGTGCTGGCTGGAGGCGCTGAGCCGCGGCCTGCCGCCGACGCTGTTCGTGCGCGGGAACGACGTCTCCGTGCTCAGCTGCTAGCCGCCACGGAACGACTCGCAGCCTATGTAGACCGCTTTGAGACCTCGCCTGCGGGGCGGCGGGGCGCGGGGGGAGACGAGAGCGCGGTGCGTGAGCGGCGCGGGCGGGTGTTTCCGCGCTGCCCGCTACCGCCTCCCCGCAGGCGAAGTCTCAATGAAGCGGTTTACCTATACTATAAGCGCTCGGCTCGCACTGATCTTGTTACCGAATAACGGCTTTTCGTCCACTTCACCGTGCCATACCATGCCCATGCTAGAAGCGTAAAGACACGAAAAGCAACACAATACGCTCTCTACCATGCCCCCTGAGCGGCTCGACGTTCTGTGCCCGTATATAATCCGTATTATGTGTAAGCACCGGCAAAATGACGCTCCGTGCATGGCACGCGACGTTGTTGGTCGCTGACGCGGAACGATCAATAATGGGCAAGGTATCATAGTTTTCTATACAAATAATATTTTTTTATGTATGTGTGTGTTATGCTACGGTGTAGTGGGCAAAAACCTTTAATGGCAAACTACTGTCTGTGTGTAAACGGACGCATCGGCAATTACGAAATATCAACAAGTAAACAAAAAAAAGTATGATATTAATCGTATGTAACTTATATTAATATCTTTGTATTAAATGCAATAAAACTAATATGTAAATATATTACAAGGTTTTTCTTTATTTCACACCATATTTCACAAGGTTTTAATTTAGATAATAACAGAAAAATAATAAAATATTTACAGATACAGGATCAACAGTTGTTTCAGATTAACAATTTATTAGTCTTAAATTATAATAAGAGAAACATGTGTAATTGCTACCTAGGCTTTTTAAGTTAGTGCATTTTCTGTTGCGAAAATTATATTCACTCCGTATAAATCCTACAAAAATTGATTCCAAACGTGTATATCTTCATTATCTAACTTGCGCAACAGTAAATTATTTAACCTAGAAAGTATGCTCCATAATTTAAATACCAAAGCGTTCGAGATACGCAAAGCAGCACTCGCGGACATCGAGATTCCCGGCTCGAGCGCGACCGGCGAAGGAAACGGATCGGACAACACTAGGCGACTACGGCGATATGTTAGTTGCGTGAGAGGACGGCGATTTCAAATATTGATTCAATTTTCCTATAGAGATATGTCGCTAGTTGCATGAAAATAAATAAATTATTTGCAATTTAATTGATATTCTCTAACAGGTGTGTAAATACATATATTTTTCATTAATTTGATTTAATTGAGATTTTAAAATACTTTCATTATTTTCACATCACCTTCTGCTTGTGTTTAAAGATAAATAAAAATTAGCGAACACGACTACATCATTTTTACAAAATAATTATGCCGCTAGTAAAATTTTGGAGCATATTAACGTTACTCAGTCTATGTATATATTTAAATCTATTTATAATAATTCGTATCATAGATGTTTCAGTGCACGATCCGAGAGACAAGAATCTTAGCGTTCACAAAATGTAAGCGGGCCACGGCGGCTCCGGCGATAAAATATAAACATACATAACTACATAAATTACTCGTACAGACGAAAAACTTCACACAGCCATATTTCTTATATAAATAAATAAACGTTCTAATTACGAAAATATTTTTGGTTACAATGATTTACGATAAGCAAAATAAATAGGTACTCGGATCACGAGGTTTCCTTCCGGGTCGGATCTAATTAGTGTAATCAATAATTCACTGGAGTAAAACGACAGATAAAATTTGTTGCCATTTTTTTTTATTAGTGATGCAAATCGTTCATCTTGTCATTCAGATCATTCACTATTCGATCATGACAAGGGTAGTGCTGTAATTTTATGCTTTTTTGACGAAATACATAATTCGAGTAAATTCGCCTTTTCAAAGTAAATAACAAATTATCATCTGTGGTTACAAATGTAAATATTCGTATTCATATATCTGTTTAACAAAACTATCCCAGGAGACGACTTAATAAAATAAGTAATGTGATTCGACTCCGGATCGAACGAGAACGACCGAGCGAACGATCGATAGGTATCAATCTCCTAGTCACAACACTATTCTCTAATCTTCGGACACTGTCAACACCGTAAGCGTACCAACATCACTCCAGTGAATTACCTCCCACAAGCCACGGCGCACGCGGCGCCTCAGGGACAGCCTTCATTCGGACTCGTCCTCGTTGTCGTCGTCGAAGCCCGTCAGGTCCGCCGATTCTAAGTACCCGTTCATGACCTGCAAATTAAAAATATAAGATAAAATATGTATGGGCATACAGATTTTTAAGCATGTAGCTGATCAACGACAATGCCCATAAAGGAGCTCCGTCTTCTATAGACAGAACTTATTTTTCTTTTAATGTGTTATGATGACGGTGGATCCATACAGGTTTGACTGGTACCATGCAATTTAGGTGTCGACTTGACAGCCGGCTTTGATACCGCCGGGCTGTGAGGATTCACATTCGTGGCATCGAGTCGGAAACCGTACCTATAGTGCGCCGGAGACAGAAGATATTAGAGAAAGTAAATTAAAGTTTGTCCAACACTCTTCTCTCAACGCTCGCATACCTCAGGCGCAGACTAACTAGTCCACGTAAATTATAGCGAGGAAACCGTCAAATTTCTTTTAGCACGCCCATGGTAAAGTCCGTTTT
>OY757268.1:5274908-5352061 GCA_963584085.1 Pyrausta aurata
CACATCCGACCTCGTGCTCGATTATACCTGACAACATGCAAATACTTACAATTAATAGCCATTTCATTAACACCAAAAACAAAACCGGATATGTTAATAATAACAAACACAAAATTTACATATTTGAAGACAAAAGGCAATTTCATTATCAAACATTAATTCCACTGGAATCAAATTCTTAACACAATTGAGAATGTTAAGTACGCTATAAACTTTTTTGTTAGTCTCTTGACACGAATTAATGTGTAGATAATTAAATATATTACCTACATTACCACAATTTTTAATGTTAATGCGACCATAATATTCGCGAGGAGCGTAATGAATGTTACGTATTATGCACAAATGAATTAATTTATTATGTCTAGAAGGCAATTGCATAATTAGTGAGATCAAAACATGAAATTCGTTTGAAATTCATATTTTTAATTGAACAATGACTCACCATTTTGTGGTTTAACTGCGGGAATGTGATTGCTTATTACATATTCGTCAATGATTCCGTCTAACTTTGAATTCTGGAGGTTATTTGTGTAGCAGTTTTTGCAGTGTTCTAACCTGTTAACAAAATGAAAACATTAATATTAATGACGGGATCCATCTTTATGTAGGTACACATTATTCAACATGTATTCCACTGAAAGCACCTAGGAATATTCAACATTGTACGTACATGTAACGTGATTAACGTTTAGTTCTATAAGTATTTCCGTTGAAGAAATTTCTGCGTAATACTGATTCATAGTCGATCCAAATAGCGTTCACCTGAATACTTCATTATTTACACGACAACAACAACGATTCCCTAGAAGCCTGTGTCGCATAATAGCCACAGTTACATGCATAATTATGACATAAAAAATATCGAGAAATGAGAAGTTAATTGGCCAACTGAACAAAACCCAGTAAAGACACGGACTACGTTTTCAATTACTTGGAGCGCAAATAAGAACTTTATTCAGTAATGCATAATGCTGAGCTCTTAAACTAGTTCGCGTTTAAAAATGAAAGAAACAAATTCCAAAGAATTTCTCTGCTGCTTACATTTTGTTAAAAGGCAGTCGGAGCGCGATGTATAGTACAAAGGCTTTAGTATAAAGTAAATACAAGTTTACAGAACTCGTCTATTTCAAATTTTCAATGCACAACAACTTATTCTGCGAAAGCCGTATCTTCATCCCACGAAATACATCGATCAGATGAACAGCATCACGAAATCAATCCGTAGTTTGCAACTTTTTTAACCCCTCAATCATGTAACATCGCGCTCCGACTGCCTTTTAAAAGGTCCGCAGCAGCTAGCTGAATGGGATATTAGACCTCTCGAAATGAGGTTAAGTAAATGAGCTTAATGAATATGAGTATCAAGAGACATTACAAATACTGCGGCTTATGGTTGCTTTGGCTACCGTGAACGAGTACAATCAGTGAAGATGGTGCAATTTTAGTTTTCTTTGGCCACCGATTACAATCAGTAAAGCTACATCAAAAGCTTGCAGGAGCATGGAAGCTGACTAGCCCAGCCCGGCTTGCAGGGTAGGCGGACATTCTGCAAAGCTCGGCGTTGTCGTGGCGTGTTAGCGGCTAGAGCGTGCAGTATGCAGTAAGTACCAGGCGGCGTGGTCGGGCTGCAGTTGGCCGCCGAGCTGGCGGGGCAGGCTGGCGCGCGGCACGTGCGCGCCCAGCTGCGGCGCGCTCACCGTGTGCACGCGCTCGCGCAACTTCTCGCGCACGAACAGTCGCAGGATGCGGAACGGCGCCTTGAACCACAGCGGCGCCGTCACTATTAGCACCTTCTTCAGTTTAGCGGGGTAACCACCCTGTAACAAAAATTAAATATATTTTTTAAAACGCTCGATGGTTTTGTATTTTCACACCATAAGAGCCACAGATTCATTCGATTAACATTTTGAAATACACAACTTCAAACTTAGTTCAACTTAAAACTGGACTGGATATCTTAAGTAATTACTTAGTAAATACGGATACTTGTTTAGGTCTGGATAAAGAATAAACAGAATGTAAACCATTTTTTCGCGAAGCTAGCGTATCGTTATAAAATCAAGAATACTTTAACTACAACTGCATAACAATAAGATACGTTGCCAAGATAATAATACCTTCAACCGCGCAAGAATATTTCGTAGTTATAGCGCAATTGTGGCCAAATAGTAATTTCTTAGATCATAGAGCGGCGCTATTAGGGGCACGTTCAAAGTATTACATAGTTGTGGACATCGACAGCCGACGACATGCAACGTCGGTAGCCGACAGTCGCGTGTCGCAATAATATACTTCAATGCCAAGTCTCGCCAAAATCCACTTATGTTGGAAAATGTGTGTCATCTAGCAGAGAGCCGCTTACGAAATGTTATGGACAAATCCGGCGACTAGCCAATAGTGATATATTCTGTCTTTATCAAGATTTAGATAAAACTTATCAGCATAACCTAAGCAAAACACAATTTTAAATGCAAACCTTCCTTCATTTACCTCTCCTTACAGTCCAAACTATTTTCTTGCATGAGTTTCTCTAAATAGTTGGCTATAAAGCGAAGTGGGAGCAAATGTCGACGACAGCTCTCATATTTTAGAGCACATTAGGGCAAAAATATGAATATGTGCCATTGTAGCTACGAAATAAAGTTTTCCGAGTTACAGTACATTTCTTGAATTGCAACATTCAGCTCGGCAAATCCTTTCTTTTTCAGATGAGATAAGAAAATCAAATTGTATACAATGTAACTGTATGTACGCAGCAATCAAGTTAAGACTGACTTTTCCGAGTTAATCTCCAGAGGAATCGACGAAACTTGATAATAAATTCGTATTAGCGACCCAACGGAGACTTGGCCTTATAAATATTCACGGCCGGAGTGCCCTGCAAGCACTCGAGGGTAAAATGAGTTCTGCTTTTGGGATCAAGCGGCATGAGGATCTTAGGCACGCACTGCCCTGCATCAATGTCAAGGTTCGTGATGTATTAAAATAAATCTTATTTGCCGAAAACTCCACTTTAAAGGCGTACGTGGGTCACTTGTTAAACAAAGTCCAGTAAAATTCTGCGCGAAAATGTGAAAAGCGACAAACAAGGGACAAGTGGAGTCAAGAACCTTGAAGAGTAACACTTCTCGATAGCTTTTACTGGTCGCCCAACCTCGTATTTTCCTTGAACGTATTTATTGCTTCGTATACAGTATAGGTAGTAGTATAGAAAATCGTGAAGTATCTAGAAAACCTTTATGAGAGAAAATGGAAGATTGCACGAGTGTAAGGGCATAGTTATTATTGCTAAGGTGCGGTAGGCGAGTGCTAAATTGGCCAGGTGCGATGTAAGGGCTTTACATAAGGACAGCAGTTTGTTGTATTGTATATTTCCACACCGCAAAAACGAGCCCCATAATCATGTCCCAAAAATCCTGGTTTTACGAGCGATACGGTAAACTCATGGAAATTACAAAAAAGTGTGTATTTTAATCATAATATTTAGGGATGAGAATTTTCACTCTCCATCCAACCAAATTAAAGTTGTACAATTTCTGTACTGGATTTCTCTATTTTTACTTCAATGACAAAATAATATAGAAAGGGCACAACCTATTGTCGAAAGTTTATTGTGAAGACCTAATTTCCCTTACTCTGAATAACGTGAAACCAATTAAAACCAAATATTTGCGGGGCAAACCCGAATCAAGAATGATTAAAGGTTTTCGAAAGCAAAGAGGGGTTTAATAAATTACATGTGCACTATCTTCACTTGATGTTGTTAGTAGCGCCAATTAAACTACAGCCATTTATGAGGTTCTTGTTTTTTAAAGATACCAGTTAAAGGTTAAACAACAAAGTAAAACATTTGTAACATCGCGGCATCGTTTAGAAGTTGTCTGTACTAGATACGCAGTCAACAATATGACTGTTTTGCATTCCAACAAAACAGTTATTATGTGTGTGAGAAAACACACAGCGTTGTTTGAAGAACGCGTCTTAGATCTTGCCATTTATTGTAAATAAAGTTCACTTACCCAGATAAAACTCTTTCTTTCACTCACCACTAGGCTGTATGTGCAATGATTCCCTTGACACATGAAGCAACCCAGAGACAAATGTCACTGTCATTCTCATAGTCTTCAGAGAACACCTGCAAGGCCCTTGCTCAACGCTGTGTGTTTTCTCACACACATAATAACTGTTTTGTTGGAATGCAAAACAGTCATATTATATGTGTTTCAAAAACACACAGCGTTGTTTGAAGACCTGTTTGATATCTGCTGGTGAAAGAAAGAACAAACGCTATGTGATCTTGCATAACCATGCTAAAGAAATAATAACCACCATATAATATCTTCCATAATTATTATTGCCCTTCAATAATAAAAAATCAAAACAACTAAAAACAAATGTTCTTAAACATAACTAAAATCTTTTAAACAAAGTACAAGTTGTACTTAAAAAGAATTGCCCTTCAATAATAAAAAATCAAAACAACTAAAAACAAATGTTCTTAAACATAACTAAAATCTTTTAAACAAAGTACTAGTTGTACTTAAAAAGAGAAAAAATAGTTAATTAGTAATTTAAATTCTGAGATCAGAATGCCTTTCTAGGCTCAGCCTTTAATTGAGATTAAAATTATAATAACAAAAATAAACTTAATTACACACTTAAAAAATTATTAACTAAGAGATCTTGACCAATTATGTTACTTTTAGTTTGCACACTATTACAATAGAATTTATAAAATGTTTGTGCACTCTTCCAGTTGGATCTAATCATAATATCCTCTATATTTCTATTTTCTATCCAACTTCTTGATGCTACTGCTGACCGTATGGATCCTGGTGGTGCATCAATACCAGCTTCTTTAAAAACTGATCTGACCCATCCTCCTATAATAGTCCTGGTAGCTCTCTTAATTTCCCCTGTGATTGAAATAAATAAACTTGTTATATTTGAGCCACTGGTTCGCCTACTCTCTGTCAACTGAACTAATTTCTTTATATGCCTAACTGGGCAAATGGAGCTTTCCGGGTGTTGTTTCAATAACCATCCAGATTGTCTATTAGTAGCATTATCAGTCTTGGAACCGAACTGTGGCCAAATATAAATCTCTTCCTCTGTATCTATATCAGGTAACTCAAGTAAGGTGAGATCATGCACTCTCCGTCCTGAAGCTAATAGTAAGATTACTGCTGTCCTACGGGATATGTCAAAGAGTGTGTCTGTAGTTGGTGTGGTTCTAAGCCAGTCAAAAAGTACTTTTGTGTCCCAAATTGGTAATTTAGTACTCTGTGGTTTTGCTAAGGATATAGCTTTTAAAACTTGATGTACAAAAAAGTTCTTTGATAGGCTTTCAGCATTAGTTGCACAATATGTAGATATGGCAGATTTATGTAAAAGAATGGTACGATATGCAAGGTTATCTTCCAAATATAAGTTAGCCAAAAATCTAGCTACATCTTCACCCTGTGGTGATTTGTGATTGATATTGTGCATATTACACCATGCAATCCACCTCCTGATTGGTGCTCTATAGGTAGCCAATGTAGAACCCCGCCAGCTTTTAGTTAACAGGTTCTTTTCCTGTGAGGACCAATGAGCTATCTGCCCAGACCACCCCCAACTTTCCAGGCTACAAGCTCCAACTTCTCTATCTGTGGTGGGTTCCTGCCTGTCGTCAGATCTATAAGGCTGTTCTGGAGATCTTCTATTGGTACTGGTTCCACTAGCGCCCTCGCTTGCAGATCGGCCAGCCAGAAACACTGGGTCCATCGAGGTGCTATTATTATGTATGTCCCCTGAGCTGTGTTGAGGTGTCGTAACACTCGGGGCATTAGACTCGGTGGTGGAAAGACCCACGCCAGTCTGAATCGCCAAGGTTGGCTGAAGGCGTCGCAAAAGATTGCTGAGCCATCTTCGCAATCCCAAGTCACGTACCGGGACACAACCGCGGTTTTTTGGGAAGCGAACAAGTCGACATCGGGAACGCCCCATCTTTCGAATATGGCCTCCGAGGCCTGGGGTAACAAGTGCCATTCCGGCACTGGTCGGTCTCTTGATAGGCGGTCGGCTATGCCGTTGTACCTCCCCGGGAGGTACGCCGCCGAAAGTGTGATGTCGAATCGCTCGATCATCTCCAACAGCCTTGTCGTCAACTCGAGCAGAGCGATTGATCGCGTGCCGCCCTCGTTCCTTATGTGTGCCACTAAAGTTCTGTTGTCCGACTGGACAAGTATATGGGCATGTTGGAGACTCGATCTCTGTTGGTTTATCGCGGCGAATACTGCGAACATTTCCTTTAGGTTTGAGTGCCAGCGCTTCTGCGTCTGAGACCACCTCCCTGAGAGGTACCTCCCGTTGAGGTAAGCACCCCAGCCCGTGTCCGCCGCGTCTGTTACCAGGAAATGAGTCACTTCTTTTTTGTACAGAGGTACCACACTCTGGTGTATTGATTGCAGCCACCACTTCAGCTCTTGGAGCACTGCTGTGGGTAACGCCTGCTTTATTCTTGTTCGACTCTGTCTGAATGTCCTGAGGAACATTTGCATCTTTCTGCAATGCAAGCGGCCTTTTGGTGTGGTTAAATTTGCAAAATTTAACAAACCTAACACCCTTTGCATCTCTCGTAGTGATGCCCTGTTTCTTTGAAGTAAGCTTTCTATGACATGTGTTATCCGCTGCTGCTTTTTGATAGGTAAGCTCATGGTCATCTTTTGTGTATCCCATATAATCCCTAGGTATTCCAATCTTTGGCAAGGCTTCAATACAGACTTCTGAAAGTTCACCTGCCAACCCAGTTGCTTTAAAACCTCGAGGGTTTCTGTAGTCTGTCCCAATAACAAATTCTGATCTTGGTTTATCAGGATGTAGTCGTCTAAATATACCAGAAGCCTGATTCCCCGTGAGCGCAGTAACTCTGCAATCCAGTTGCTTAGAGCCGCAAAGGTGCGGGGAGCCGATGAAAGGCCAAATGGGAGGGCTGTCAATTGGAGTACTTCCTTGTTGTATACCACCCTTAAGAACCTGCGATGACTTTCTGCAATAGGTAAGTGGAAGTACGCTTGCTGCAAATCTATTTTTATCATCCAATCGTTGTCCTGCAAGGCTTTGGCAACGTCTACCTGAGAGATTAGTTGGAAATGTTTTGTTGCCACATATTGGTTTAGACCTCTTAGGTCGAATATTGGTCGAATCCCCCCATCTGGTTTCTCTATTAAAAACATCTTTGAAAGGAAGCCTGTGTTCAGTACCGGTGGTACTTCTAAAATACCCTTTTCTTTTAAGTCCTTGATTACTGCAGTCATCTTCTCTGATGTTCTTGTCAGAAATCTCTCTAACATGCCTTGGCTTGGGTATAAGAGAGGGGGTTTCAACCTGAATGGTATGCGACCCGCTGTTATGGTCTTTAATATAAAAGGGTTTGCACCAAAATTTCTCCAAGCCTGAGTGTGAAAGCGAAGGCAACCCCCCTGGAATACCACTGAATTTTGGGCATAGTCATTTTTGTTTATTTTGATATTCAGTGGAGTTTTCTCCCTGGTTATTGTTGTAGCGACGAAAATTATTACGCTTCTTAGATGTTAGTTTTGGTCTCTTATCAATCTTATTGTTTCGATTGTTATTAGCAGATCTCTTGTCTTGTCTATTGTTTTGAGGTACACGTTCACGTGGATCACGGTTTGGTAATCTTTCTTTCAGGTATGTAGGTGTGTTCAACCATGCTTGAGAACCACCCAGTGACTGAATAACAGGTTGTAAGGCTTCTCTGCTAAATAGGTGTTCTGCACTAGGGGGTATATTTCTTAATGTACTTCTCAAATTAACACTATTGACCTCCTTGATAATTCGTTCTCTTCTTATCTCAATACATTCACTTCTTCTGCCACAAATTATCTGCATCATCTTTTCAGTGCATTTGTGCAGCTGAGAATCCGGGCCCATAAAAGTTGAAACTTTTTCAAATAATGTAGTTGGGTTTAAGTCACCTGGATTTGCAGCTGCCCAGTTAACTAGGTCCTGAAGAGACTTCTTTAACATTTCACGTTGTGCCAAGGCAGCATTTGTCAAGCCTGCTAACATGTTTTCAGAAGAGGCTAGGTAGTCCTTAGTCTTGTTAAAATGACAAAGCTCATCATTCACTTTTAAGCCCACAAAACCTGGCGTTGCAGCGAATTCTCTCAAAGTAGCTTTATACCTAATCCCTTTCCAAGACTGCTTATCAAAATGTTGCAAATTGCTAACCTCTACAAGACGCTCCTTGCTATAGGTAAACCGCGAAATTGAGACCTCGCCTGCGGGGTACAGGGGCGCGGGGGGAGGCGAGAGCGGGGCTTGCGAGAGGTGCGGGCGGCAGGCACATTCTTTTCAAAATTCAGTACGCTCGCTACACAGGTAGCGATAGCATCTGTTGACAGTTGCGGACGCTATGACAGAAGTACACAAGAGAATACTGTCTGACTGAAGTCTGAAGATGAGTCGCAGTATATTCGGACACAAAATCTATATTATTGTATTTTTGTCGTGTTTTTTTTTAATTCTATTTAACATCATTGTAGCATTAAGTCTACCGTTTAAACACTGTCAAATAACAGTGTTTAAATAAATGCTCTAAATATATACGAATATTATATAATAAAATATAGATCTAAACTCAGTGGAGTATGAACTAGATATGAATATGAACTCGATAATACACTCAAACAAAACAGTCGCAAAAGTTACCAGGGAATGTTATTTGAAGTTTTTAATTTTGCCAAAAAATCTATCTTATTTTAAAATTCCATTTTATTTATTGATCAAAATCCACGATTTTGTATAGTAATATTTAGAATTAATTCACTCTTATTGGTGTAATTGTATTGAATCAAATATTTTTTTCCAATATGTTATGTAATGTTTATAAAGTGTCGACACTGACGACCACTATTGTGACCACTGACGTCACATATCTTGAGAACTGTCACGGCAAATTTCGTCTCTTGTGTATCACCGCCGCCCGCACCCCTTACATTCCCCGCTCTCGTCTTTCCGCCCGCACCCCTGTACCCCGCAGGCGAAGTCTCAATGAAGCGGTTTACCTATAGCTGGAGGGATTATCTTTTTGTCATCATAATCTGTTTTTAAACTGCCAATGTCTAAATCGGAACTACATGGGTTAGTCAAAAATGGTGTGGAACCTGTCGGTGGAACAGTCGGCGTATACGTATTAGTACTAGTGCTGGGTATGGCACCGATGGACTGAAAATATTCTGGTAATCTATTTAAATAGTTAGAAATGCTATTTACCTGACTTACAAGGGATGAGACGAGTGGGTCCTGCTGTGCGTGTCTCCGCTTACGACGCTTATTAGGCGGTGGAGAAGCGAATCCTTCCTCATCTTCCGAAGACGAGGAAGAGGAATCGTTAGTAGTGGCACTTGATGAAACCTGTGCTCGAAATGCGCGGTCTTCATCCGAAGCAACGGCATTCGAACTTCTTTCATCACCCATTTAAAACGCACACAGACACCCACACAAACAAAAAATAGCTTACTTACACTTGAAAAGTGGATATTTACGTATTTTCACACACAATCACGCACAATTTACTGTAATTTCAGTAAATTTTCACAATGAAAAAATTTTTGCACGTTTTACCGGCAAAATCTAAAAACGCTATGAGAATGACAGTGACATTTGTCTCTGGGTTGCTTCATGTGTCAAGGGAATCATTGCACATACAGCCTAGTGGTGAGTGAAAGAAAGAGTTTTATCTGGGTAAGTGAACTTTATTTACAATAAATGGCAAGATCTAAGACGCGTTCTTCAAACAACGCTGTGTGTTTTTGAAACACATATAATAAATGTATACTAATATTGCGTACTTTTCATGAATGTTGTTGTTTTAAGTTTTTAAAATTTAAAACGTAATGAAACGGTAAGGATTTGTTTACCGTTTTCGTATTTGTAACCTACCTACTATCAAGTCTATTTTACTAAGATTAGATCCCTTAGCGACTTGGGGCACTTGGGGTGAACACAAGCTGGCTCATGAACATTAAGAAAATAGGGGTGCGGGGTCGTTGCCCTTGGCTCCCTCTCTAGTCGACTAAATTATTAAAGTGAAATTTGAGGTGGTTTCTTGTATTCACATGTTTAGAGCACACCACAGGATTCAGAGGTAAATAAGTTACCTGGTACTTATTAAAATTCGAAGAAATTGCTATACTAGAAGCATTATTTTATGTAGAGCTCGTAGTTTTAGAAACAGAGCTTTCAATTAATGTCCGGAAATTAGTAAATGTCACAATGTAATTCCTGGCTCGGAGAAAATAGGATTTTGTAACAGCGCAAAGGTGACTAAGCCACTTGTAAACACTACAAACGGTTCAGACTTTTCCAGGCGTTGCAGGTAAGCTTATTATTAGAGAAGAGCGTTGTCCCGGGTCTTCCTGCGTCGGATTGCGTCTGCAGTCTAGACGCGGTGACGTCAACCCGAGCCTGGGTTCAACTCCCCAGACGAACCCTTGAGACGACCATATTTGTGACGACCGAAAACAAACAACCCTGTTTGATTTATTAACTGAAGAAACAATATAACACAAATTGTAATGTTGAAAGTAAATGAAATTTCATTCATATTGGTAGCTTTACTATACGAGCTTATAATTTTTGACAGTTTATCGGACCAGATAATATCAGTGTTAGTGTCCTTTCCCATGTTATTTTATGAGTCAACGGCCTCACGTACGTAATAAATACGAATTAAATTAAATACATACTTGCAATCTTATCTAAAGTAGGCAGTGCCTACTTGCTTATCATAAATCATTAGCGTAAACGTAGATCACCTCATCGCCAAACAATTATTCAAACCTTACACAAGATTTAGTACTACACAAGAAGCATAGTTTTATTGTTGTTCATTTGGCAAGGCAAGTGAAAATACGCAGGATAATTAGAGAGCAATATTATTCACGTCCTAATTAACCGGTTCCAGTTCTAACGTATAGTGTACGTAACTCCACGGCCGTAGTTTGCCTCAAGCTGCTTAAAGCAAATTTCTAGGCTTTGTTGTATAATATGTACCTACCTACGTGCCTGGTAAATCTCCGAATTTATCAGGGCGACCCGCGTGGGAAGTTCAACAATGACTTGGCGGGGGATTGTTCGACAGGGCTGGCGAACCAATCGTCGCCGCGACAGAATATTGCCGGCTCACAATCGCTTGGGATCTCAAGTGTAATGAAATGCGAATATGCTATTTGCGCTACGGAACGTTTTGGAGCACCTTCGTAAACTTTACGCCTACACGTTGCCTTTTAGAAGACGGTATATGTATTGGAGGAAGACGCGATGAGGTTTCGATTGCATATTTTACACAAATGTTTATGCCAATATTGTTTTACTTAAAAGGAGCAATCCAAAAATAGCTTACTGATGTAATTTACGCGGCGTAAAGCTTTCTAATATTTTACCGCATAATATAAATCTTTTCAGAGAAATTCAGCTTCCCTGTAACGTAAGTAGGGCGCTGCTTGCTCCGGGGTGCGAGCTAGATAAACTTCTCGGGGAGAAACTCTCGGACGACACCTCGGAACACTCGACGTCGACACCGCTAGTACAAACGTGCCGCGCCAACTGCAGCGTGTAGCTAACTCGGTTACCGTCTACCAGGGCCCAATTAGATGTACTCGGATCTGGGACATGTGTGCGATAAGGAGCCGGAGATATAGCACTGTAAGTAACCTGTACTACATTTAAAAGATTATTCGCGACAATATGTAAATCACCTGTCATTGCAAACAAGGTAATTGTTATCTACAAAGCTATCTCGTTTCAAGAAAAGGAATGCAAAAAGTTTACATAAACTACAGATTAACAGACTGTAAAAGTAAATTGTCTACTATGGATAACGCCCAAATTGGAGGCCCTTAGCTCATAGACGTAGCAATAATAGGGGCGAGTACGAGCTTACAAAGACAGCCGAGCTTAATTTCATCAAAGGTCCCTCTTTATCACGGGCTTAAAGTGGCGGAAATTCGCCAACACCTACTACCGAGTGTTTCCGCAAATGTAATTCCTATTGTGAAAGCCTTAAGGATGCATTTGAGACGTCCACGTTAGATCAAATTAGGGTGATTGATTTACTCAGCAAGGACGCAAAGGGTTAAATGGCCGACTGGTTTTTTCTTCAATGTCGATGCGAAATCTGATCAGTTTCAAGTAGATTTTACACACGACCATAGAAATAGTAGTAAAAATTCGATATCTAAATCTTTCAAGAAAGTTGTTACAATCAATCAAGTTTATTGGTGATGGATAAGGGTAGGCCTATGAAGGTCTTCAAAACTTTTCCCATAATTTTACGTAAAGTAAACAAGAATTTGATTGATGGCTTTTAATAAAAACAATGTCCATTTCATTACATTCATTAACGTTTAACATTTCAGACCCTCGTCCGTTTTGAGTCTAAGCCAACCAATCCGTACCAAAACCGTCGGATATACCCCTGTCGGATAAATCCAGTTGATAATTAAAATACAGCGGGGCAGGTGTGTAGGACGGGTTGTACGAGCCAGCAGACATCGTTTTGTAAAAGGGTTGCACATTATATGCCTGCATTCATCTGAGCGTCACGGCGACGCTCTTAGAAATGGACATGTTCCGAGAGTTGCTTGGGCTACATTCATGGAAACTTGCACGCTTACATACTGTACACACGATTTAGATGTTTTTATTGATACTACGGTCTAGGACTATCGCGATAACAGTAACTAAGCAGTAACTCTATACGTGGTGATGATAAAACATACACGGAACAGAAACTGCAAATGAAAAGCACTGTTTTATGAAGCACATAAACAACAAGATGAGACGTTTAAAATTCACGACATATCATTAACGTAATACTTATAACCGCGTAACGTAGAAAGGTACAATGTGTACATAAGTCCATCGTTTAGAAACTAGAACAAAAACAAAGCCGCTGTAAGCTGACTAACACAGCATCTAAGCGCTACACGCGGCTTTCCAGATGAGGCTATACTTCGTTACATAGCATCGCGCCCGCTTAGAATCCGTCAAAGGGTCAAAGGAGGCTGTACTGTTCCATTTCAGAGGGCAAACTTACGCTTATTCACGCTGCAAATGAGAAACCAGCAATGAGGCGTGCCTTTACAAAACTGCACGAAGATTATCGCGAGCTAATGACTCAGTTGTATAAGTGCGAAGATTTATCGTGTGTCGTGATCACACAGTAGGTATTTGTTAAACTAAAATCACATACGCAATGTGATAGCCAAAGCATGATGATTTTCTATAGGATAAATCAATATAGGTACGTGAGACGGTGTGTGTATGGAAGAAATATAACGTAAGGTCAATAAACCAAGTAAAAACTTACCTTATATTTTTTTCATCTATGATAGCAGTAGCTAGTCCCGTGTTGAATATTGAATATCTTAAGTCGTTTTCTTAGCAATGATTTATGAAAAGCGTTCGACGTCATGCATACGTAAAAATCTGAGGAGCGGATAGGGATTTCATACATGGTATACCTAAAACTAGGCACTCCATTATATTAATTAGCTAGAGAGACGCTGGTAATGAGGAAACTTCTAAGAAAAGCTTCGTGTTTTCCTTCTTCTATTAATTATGCATTTATGCATTCAATTTAGTGTCATTAAACATTGTAATGACACTTTGGCTTGAGGTAAACACTGGATTTCATGATTTAAAATTTATGCATCCAGTTTATATGTTTAAGATTAAGATTGAGAACACCTTGCGAAGTTTCGATATTCGTTAGGTCCTTGAATTGTCAAACAAAAAACCTTCAGCTTCAACTTATGGAAACGGGCAAAAGTTTGGAGGAAAATCACTTTTCTAGCCAACACCACACACGGGACTCGGTCAATACGTACCTAATTTTTTGCTTTTCTGTAACAATAATATCAAGGCACATTCACTGGCAGAACTGTTTCATTCCCAAGATACCGACAAAACAAGGGATACAAATTTCAATAACACGGTACTGTTACTGTTGCTAGCTGGGAAAATACATTTGTGTTACTCGTGTATATCGCAAATGCTGCAATATAAATAAAGTGGAATCTATTTTTAAATACTTGTCGGATGTGCGGCGACCTTTAGAGCTTTATTTTAACGCGTTGTATGACGCACCGCACGTGCAACGGAGCGGCTGTGAAATCTCCTCGGGTAACGAACACATTATATTGTTGACCTTTCGCTCAAATGCCACCGAAACTGCCAACCCCATCCCCCTACGTAACGCTCTCAGGTAGCGCCGTGTGGTTGGTGTGGTGACATGTTTGCAGCAAACATTTAATTCCGAGTAAAGTTCACGTTATACATAATGGATTATGTAAAAATAGAATAATATTGTTGATGTGAAAATTCGCTGAAACAGATTTGCCTCTTAAAGAAACATTCAAACCAAAAGACCCACTCTTCACAGAGTCACAGACCAGAGACCAGAGTCAGGGAAAATGTCCTCTTGACAGATTGAAGGAGGATACACAATTCATTTACAAAGTTGTTTCCGGCTTGAAATCATATGGCCATCATCGTTACAGAGTATATACAGTAAAACAACAATTAGAACCACTTGTCGCGAATCTGGGCCGACCAAGATTGCCATAAAAGTACTTAGAGCTTGTTCTGCTTAGTATCAGTCGACGGCAAGGTGAAATCAATCTACTTATACAGTGTATATGTCGTTTGAGGAATAGACTTGTTCAGTTTTGAATTATTACTGTAATATTTTCAAAATAATATAAGTAAAGGGATGATGGTGCAGACTTTGTCTCTCAATAGCAATTGATATGTTAAGTGCTTCTGCTGTTACGCACATGAAGCCGCAGGAAAGAGATGTTAGTAGCGTGAAATACATAAATGTACGGACATCACATTAAACAACAATTTATGTGTGCACTAAAAAGCCACAGAGAGCCATAAAATATTGTCAATAGAATAGTAGAACCTGGTGGTAGAGGGTAATTTATGATTTCACAGTGCTACGCCGCATGCGGCCAGGCGTATCGTTGCACTGTGGAGTGGCAGGAGTAGCTCGGCGTCCCCAATGCATAAATAATCCTTATCGCGGCAACCAACAGACGCGTGAGCATCGGGCACGCGCTGTTTTTTACTAAAACAAATGTCACAGTTTTTTTTAAAACCAACACTAGGCAGTGAACGGTGGTTCGTATTAATTTAAGGCCGTCTTATTCCGTCAAATTATCTCATAAGCCCCGCCCCCTTGTTAAAAGTGCGGGGCGCTTCCCCCACCAGCACCCCCGCACAAAACTTTTTCTGTCAACTTTGTCTTACAAATCTCGTGTATAATTAAGCCATCTAGTGTTTATTTAAGGAACAAAATTTTCTTGAATAAGATACTTCATGCGCTTTTGTAAGTAACATACCCACGCCATCTAGCAGAACCCCTAAGAACTTTTACAAAATGGTTTCTTTAGTACACCATACATGCTTTTTAGTCTAAACGTTTATCGAAAGAACAAGGAACGCAAAGAGTGGCATTTCATTCTCACACGACTGGTCAGCACTTAATGCCAGCAACCTGTAACCATTATAAAAACAAGAAAGAATATCCAATAACATTTATTATATTCTTTATTGCACTTATAAGATGTACAGAAAATAGGTACAAGAAGTCACAATGTGAACAAAGGTGGGCTTATCCCTAAAAGATACCTCTTCCAGCCAACCCATAGGTGTAGGAAATGTAATGTAATAACATTTAGGTTGTTTTTATTAAGATCCTTTTTGTCGACACAGTTATAGTCTCACTACTATCTTCCATCAGTCTTCCAATTGATGATGACTGAAGACCATTACAGATATGGCACTTCAAATTTAGGGTTCCGTACAAACCAGTAGGTATATAAGTCAAAGTTCACCCATCACGAGAATTTTGTCATGGTTTTTTTTTACACACTGAAATTCATAACATTTCAAATCATCATCATCATTCTCTTGCCCTGTTCCCAGTTTATCTAGGGTCTGCGCAGTATGTTTCACGCTTCCGTTTAACATTACAAATATGGAAAGCTAAATTAAAGACAAAGGTTTCTTTATCGTTTCAGTAATCCTTTAATAATATCAAAGTTTTTTATTTACTAGTCGTCTCCCGCGACGTCGCCCGCGTATATTTTGGATGTCCCGTGAAATGGTTCAAGTAAATTAATGGTTTAAAGTAATTACTATCGAGGTCACCCACACCACGCTTAAAATACTCGCTTAATATCAGCCTGAACTATAAAAATGACTTGACTATCATGTGTTAGAAAGTAAGAAAATAGTAAGGCAAAAGTAGTTAGTAGTAATCTCTCATTTAGATGCAATACTTTTTTCGGCGAAGTTCACTATCAAATATACTGAGCATTGAACTTGGCTATCATTTTTCACATTGATGTTTTTGTTGGGATATCATAACTTTTTATAGAAATATTTATTTGCTTATTCATAAATCATTAATACATATTTTGTGCAAGCTTCCATCCACTTAATTATAACGGTTTCAGACCCTACAATTAAAAAACTTTCTTTTGTTTTCAGATTTTTTCCTTCGCTTACACATTATTACCTAGCTAGATGCCATATTTCAACTGTCTAGGTTTGTTAATTAGAGCACCGCACCCACACAATTACTTTGATAAACCATATATGGTTTTGCCATGTTTGACTTTTTGTAGTCTAGCTTATAGACCTTTTTTACTATAAAACTGTAATTTGGCATGGGTTTCTTTATATGCTAATCACACCGCCTAAAATATGTATTTTAAAATATTTTTGGGACACCTCCCTACAAGGAATGAATTATGATGAGCATGAGTTCCTACACCGAAAGGGCAACACCAGGGTTTATCTCATGAATCGTGATAGTAAGACAGTTGAAATTTTCAGGAAGGATGTATTCATGTTGCCGTTGAAAAAACAAAAACTTAAAAAACAGTTTTTTTTTCAGGTTGCTCTCATACAACTTATCTACTCTGATAATGATAATAATGAGGGGCTGCCCCATTATTAGGACTTCATATCTTTTGTATGGGACTCCCTGACAACAGATATGATGTTTATGCCATTTTCATAGATAATGGTACGGAACCCTTCGTGACCCCGAAGCGCCATTTCGCGCTAACTACAAGATTAATAGAATTATTATGTGTCACAAACACCAAAGTTGTTTTGGATATTCAGTAACAGCAATTTGAGGAACAACGGTTATAAAAATAAAATTAAGACAGTCTCCACACATTTTCGAAAGAACAAAATTGAAAAAATTATTCAGATTTGACATTTCTGAATGCAAATATAATTGGATTATACTGAGTAATCTCTATGTTCGTCGCTCAAGTCCATGTCACCAAATAAGAGATAGATAGTCAATGCATTATTACTACACGATTCAGAAAATGTGTACGTACGTACGTAAATAACATGGAAACCTGAGTTCCATACACGAAGAGAGCTAGACCGACCTTAACTTAACCTCCAATGTTTGTATTTTGTCACAGGAGTCTAGATGTAAATAAATAAATAAAATTAAAATAGACCTATCACCTAATAATTTTCTCCCTCCCTCAAATTCATATAATATTTTCTCGTCTCCAATATACTAGAGTCACCAGGGCACAGCTTTAGCATTTGAGATTACTGCTAAACCTACAGTTATGGTTTAGCTCTGATTTTTCCAAATAGAGAAAATGTTCAAAACTACAAAAATTTGACATGAGTGTTTTATGCTTTTTGTTTATATTGTTACTATAGAAACGGATTCATCTCTACGATTGGTACAAAAATATAGTTCATTTATTCACATCAATTATATATGTCGCTACAGCCTTTCTCTTTTTATTTTGCTTAACACGTAGAGGTTGGGGGTTCCATCCTCATGGCATTGAGGAGATTTATCCGCATGGTGATGATGTTTTTGATACTAATTTTCTTTTTGAAATTTATTTTCATTGTTATGTAGTTTTTTTAATAGGATTTGCTACTTTAAAAAAAAACCTAAAAATTTAATTAGTTTTTATTTTTAATTTTTTTTATTTTATATGTTAAAATGTCCAAAAATTAAAATAAATACTTATTTCGTTTTCTAAAAAAATATTGTGACTATGTAGAAAAATATTCATGATACCCCCGATTTGAACTCGCGACCTTTGATTAGTATAAGACTGGTGCTGATCCAACTGAGCGTGACGCGGCGCGGCGAAATTAGCTATTATTAGTTCTTAGGTGTTTTACGTAATTAAGTACGCAAATAAAATTGCAAAAATTGACATAGGTCCAGCGTTCGCAGTGGCGTCAAGGGGAATGAGGAAATGGTATCTCGTGCTTGTCATTTGAATAAAAAGATAGCGCTATTTCTGCTTGCATGTATAGAATAGAGATGACACGACGATCAACTGTTGCGTCAAAGTCGTTGCGCGAATCACCATCGTCACAAGTGTGAGAATCACTAAATCAGTGTTTTATGAATGAAAATGTTAATAAAACTGGAAAAAAACGATTGGACGCCCTAAACATCTTTGGTGTCTAAAGTAATCTTAAAAAGACAATTGGAAGAATTTGCTGCTTGTAAGAAAGAATACAGACTAATGAAAAAAATGGACCTTTCTTTGCCTGAACATAACACCGATAAAAACTAAAAAAAAATCATTTGATTCATAGCTGAGATCTCACTTATGTGGTCAAAATGTATATTCTTATAATCCCCTGTTCCTCACATCTGTGTAGCTTGAGCAAATCAAGATCAAAAAAGTCGAAATAGGTCAAATAAAGTGTTTTTAGATATTTCGTTATTCTGATCTAAATAACAAACATTTTGAAATCATTTTAACATGTATATGTGTAGAATGGAATTACCTACTAAAATATGTGATTTTCATAAATATAAGTCCAATAATTTGAAAACTACATAGAAAATACGAAAAAAAAGGGGCCCACTTCTGAGGCAATTATTATCGAGCAAAGTAATTACAATCGTGTTTCCAACCACAATCCAGCTTTCTAGTAATCTTCTTCTATAACATATATAGATTCGAGATTTAAATAATTAGTGTTTCCATGTTAAAACTCAATCGAAACATCGTAAAAATGGAATATCTAAGCCTTAAGAAATTAAAATTATATTTCGTCTGGCTAGACAAATAGAACAAACCTCTTTAGCACGTCCTACAATTTGGTTACTGACGCAATGACGACGAACCTTCCGTTAGTTATATCGACTTTTATTATTTGCAGTATCATTTGTCATTTGACTTTTATCATTTATATTAATAACTTCCATGCCATATTTTAAATAGTATTGAAATGACACAGATAACTGCAAAGAAGCGCTTGAAGCGTTTTGTAAATCGCGAGTTCTCAATCCCATAATCAAACATAGTAAGGATCGAAACCAATCGATTATTATCGAACCAGCATTTTTCTTTTCTCAGAAGAAAAGGCGACTGACAGAGAGCATATTTTATTGTAAACATCAAAGTTATCTGAAGTAGTAAAGATATATCTAACAGCGTAAGTAATACCTGTTACCGTTGTTTTATTCAAAGTCACTGTATTTACTGTGCGTAATACAGCCCAGTGGGATAGCGGTATTGTTGTGATTTTATTTTACAACCACTCCGGATAAAATATATTGGGCAGTAACAAAATAATCCCCTTTTATATCGCCAATCGTTTGCCAGATTATACGGGGAGCAATCACACTCCGTTAAATTTTATTAGGGTGATGATGACACGGATAGACAATCTTGCTAAAGGATTCTAACAAAATGTTTTTGACATCACGTCATGTGGGCGAGCAGATGGAAGTTAGGCAGGTCATCCCTATTCATTAGTGCCATTTCGTTGAGTCTTCAAAACACAAACACCTATGAACGTTCAGCGTTGTGGTTCGACAACTTAACTTTGCTTATTCATATGGAAATTGCCACGAACTGAATACATTCATGCGATGTACAAACAACAGAATAAAGTTCCGCAACAATTGCGCAATTTTTCTTGTCTGTTTGTTAACATGATTTTGCATAATGCGATGAAGAGTTACAGTTATATTATTGATATCACATAGAATGGGTATAGCAAACACAATTATACTCTCTAAGTAACTGCTAAAGAGAATTACTACGAGTATTATTTATATTGACTGCGATAATCGACTTTTTTTATGGATGCAAAAAAAATACGAACGAGGTCGTATATTCGTATATAATCGTATATAAACATCTCTACCATAATCTTTGTAACCTAGCATGTTTACGATTGCGGCCGTATCCGTTTATCTTCTCCTCAACCCTAAAATTTTACGTTAGAAGCCAAGGTTAGAATACACAATATATTATTACAGCCAAGCTTATTATTCGTACCACGAATGCTTACTTATTTTCAAAATAGGACATTAACAAATCCATACATAGAGCCACCCATGTGATTAAATCATTAGTACTGTATGTATATGATATACACTACTGGGTGTGTCACTCGTTCAAGGACTGTTTGTTTTTACGACGTAATACCGCCGCATCTGCTAACCTTGTTTTAAGCCGTAATTAATTTTATCCGAGGATTTGAGTACGGTTGAATGGCGAAAGCGTGAACGAGAACGAAAATATTTAGGGATGTCGACGTATTTTGAACACCTGGCCGCGAATACGACTTCCACCCACGCCTACTTATGTTCCGTATCTGTTATTACGTTATTAGATCATCGCTTTTTATAAGAATAAATAAGTTCATGTCCTTTTGCCCGTAGATAAAAGATAGCTTAGCAACCTATTGAATTTTAGTCCTCTTAATAACGTAAGTGATAAATAAAACGAAAGCATCCTGAGCACTAATTTTTTATATCGAATAATGTGAGTGTATTTGAACTAGTAAAAACAACAAGGACTATGTTTAAATATTTATAACCTCAATTCCTATGTAGCAAATTATGAATAAGTATTTATCACAACACGGGTGGCTTCGGTCCCCGCGTCACCCGTGCGCGACATCGAACAAACTTTATTGACATCGTCGATATAATGATTTGAAATTCAAATGAAGTCGTCATATGCTTATTGGGGCTCCTTTGCCAACCAGAGAACTGTATGCGTAAGTCGATTTCATACACGCAATTATTACTGAGCATAGAAATGTTACATGTCTGGTCTATAGATGTTAAACTTGCAATGATAATGAATAAGTAGACAGTTAAATAGAGTTATGCGTTTAAGCGGAGCAATATATTGTATTAGTTGCATAAAAGTGGAAGCTATAGAGTTGGCTATGGCCCAGACAACCCCGTTGTGATGTAGGTCAGGAATGGCGTCCCCGTTTTGCAATGCGACGCAGCGACCCGGGCTCCGGTCGCTTGAAGCCCGAGCGGCGAGCGGGCTGAGCTAAGAGCTTCGAGAGACAGCGGCCGACCGGCTATAAACCGATTTGATTCGGCTGACGTAACACCGAATACCTCCTCTCTAGCATCCCCGCTCGTGCACTCACTTTACATTCCAGGCCATTACCTCACGAGATTTACAAAAACCAAAATGGTTTAACCGTACAACACGTTATATTTATCAATGACTCTCTATCAATAATAATTCCAAACTCAAATTTACGTTGACGTGATGGGGAGTTACCTGATATTTATACAAGTTTGGGGCACATAGGTCGTGGAATACGGGCGTTGCATAAAAAAGATATGACATGCACGCGAGCAGCTGCCGCGGCGCCGCAAGCGCACATCTGCCACGTGAGAGCCGACCTTTATCTTTGTGATCGAGGATCACTACTGGCGGATTCCTTGCAAAAACATTGCAATTCAAATTCATTCAATTCAATAGAGCATCTGTCCCACCATCCCATATCTTAGGAAAACAAACTTCTCGTGCTCTCTCTCTCTCTCTTAATAGGATTTCATAACGTAGAGATGCAATATCTTTATTATAAAAACAGCTAAGTAAAACTATGGACAAGTTTGTGTTCAGAATTTATTAATCAAATTGTTTATGAATTTTAAATCAATGAATGCTATTAACTAAGCGCCATGTCAAAAAAAATCACGCCGCTTTGATTGTTATCAATATAATCAACGTAGGATATAATCAACGTATGTGGGCTTTGTTATTGTAAGAAAGTATTAACAAGACATACCACTATAAAATTCCATATAAGCGATCACATAAATAATGCGCAGAAAGTAGGTATTGCTCGGCGATAGCATAAGCATACGTGATGTGGTTTGACAGGCCCGACGGACGGCGGATTCCGATCGGCAGACAATAGTCATACGAGGCCCGGAAGCGCACCGGTATTTGACTTCCGCAAATATTGGACTAGAACAATTTAAATGCAAACATCGAAGCTCGCTTCTTTGAAGGCAGAACAATTTAACTTAGCCAGCCTGACGTGTTGATTTTCGAGTAGCGGACGAACGGAGCGTTTCGGAGCGAACTAGCTGTTTTGGTAACAACAATACATGAAGCGGAGCTGGGTCTATTCTACTCTATATAGATGTTTCTTAACTAGCAAGCATTGACAAGAGGAATCATTACATTGTTTCCCCAGACGAGAACTCTGATGGCTTTCTAAGTTTCTACCTTCCTGATAGCTTCTCGCTGTGTACTAATAATGTGACTGACCTTGCGCTAAATTAGGCACCTTTATGTGCGACATATTGTTAAGTGGCGCTTTAATAACACGTTAGCATAAATACTGAGTCACTGGCAGGCACAAAGCGCTCGTTAGTGTGATAGGAGCACAATGAGCAAAGCCTTTGCATAAGCACAACGATCAATGCTCCAATCTCATTATAGACGAACGATGAAAAGCGCACTGAACGAACAGCACTCGAAAAGTAGGCCAATCCTATTGTTCTAGCAAGCCATACATGCCATATTCGACAACATATCATCGATAAAACTCGAGAGCTTGCATTCCGAGAGCATTCATTGATTAATGCTATCCGATCGGGAAAACGGCTATTACAAACAATTTGCAAAGCTCAATTGCATGAATATTAAATTAAGTGGCGTTATTCAGTGAAACTATCGGAACTGAAATTCATAAACTTATTTAAAGGCTCTACGTGGTAGTTAAAGAGATATAAAATATTTTTAACTGATAGTTTTCTGGTTGGCAATGTGATATGGTTAATGTAAGTTGTATGTTATAGTCTCTTCACATTCAGCTTTACTTCTACAGCACGTGGTCCAATCACGATCCCCGTACAGAGAGCTAACAGCTACCGTTTTGAGAACTAAATAGCACAGGTAGCGCCCGCCGTGCATAGTAATTAAGTCCGAGTCGGCGGAAGCGAGGCGCTCGCGGAGGTGACGTCACCGCACGCGACCTTCTCCCGCCGGATATTAATCATCCCGGCACCGGTGCCGAACCGAGACCTACGGGCCTCGGTATATCAGCTAATTGAAAACTAGACGATGAGCGAGCTCAGCGTTCGACCTATTTATGAGACCATAATTACCTTCGGCCACTGCGCGCGATATTGACTCGAGATTAATACGTCATTCGCTAAAGTTCCTGTGTTTACGCTATCGCATCGACCTTAGTTGTTTATCTTAATCGCACCTATTCAAAACAATCAGAGCAAGCAGACCCGCGCTACAATGAAGGTCAATTGTATGATTCTGACGTATCGGATGGCAGTCAGAGAGAGAATCATTATGCGACATCAAATAGCGCATTAGATGGCACGTTGCAATGTTTACTATATTATGGCAGCGAAGCCCGCGCCGGCCTGCGGTGGGCGCGCCTGTGACTCAGCTCCACGTGATTTCAAGGTGAGCTGATGAGCGAACAGTATAAAAACATCTCGCCTCTCTCGCCTAACAAGTCCACGCAGAAAAATACCGCAGTAGTAATCAAATCTAACTCAATTCACGAGTATGAATGGGCTCTTATCAGATCTACGACAATTGAACATCTATAAATCGTATTTCTTGGTTTACTAGACGATTGCAAATAAGGAATAGCCACCCATTAAAATGTCAGTAGAATTAATACAAAAAAGTGTGGTTTATTTTAATAAAAATAAGTGCGCCATTATACTGGAAAGAAATTAATTTGTGCAAACTTGGCTGGCACACTTCCATGTGCCTGGTTAAAATCAAATCTAGATCTAGATAAAATTACAGAATTGTAGAAATCCCCTATCCCCTCAACTTTTAGAGGGATATCTTATCTTAAAATATTTCATTAACCTGTATGTTGCTCCTATTCATAGTCATTTACTGCATTGTTGTATTTAGAACTCTACGATAATAATAACGTATAGTAATCAGTCAGGTATCAAACGACTGCCGAGAGTCGCATAATAATGGAATTTCTATTGTGTCTCGTTCACACATACTTGACGAGTTAATTTCAATGAAAACAAGTGATTACTATCAATCATAAATAGTTGCATTCGTCATACATCATAACATTACTTACGCAATTATCGGATATTGTAATTTTATCAACCGTAAGTTACTTTACCAATGTAAAATCCTCAGATATAAAATTAACAACGCAATAACATGATCATCATATTAGTCTGATATAAACTAATTTCATAGAAATCGTTATCGATTAGAAAAACGTTGAATAACAATAATAAGGAAAATGTGTAACTTGAAAGATATTCTAATTCTACCCTCTATATTTGAGTAAGCTAGCTTTAGGAGGGCCTAAGAGAAACACTAGGATTACATTAGGGGATGATTTGATAAATGAAATTTCAGTTTGTTGTAAAGATCAAAGGCAAGCAGTCGACGCGATTAATAATGTTTCAAGGGCGATCAACATCCGAGTGCGCGACCTTGCTCTTGAGGACTGGTTGTCGCGCCCACTAAGGCCTCTCGGAGATTCCGACGCTAACTTCGCCGTTTTTACATGCCTGTATAATTTAGCAGCAGCAAAAACGTAGCGGCATTGACATTTTCAGACAATCACATTAAAATCAAGATTGAGGAGAACGCAATAACGAAATTGCTAACGTGATAAATTCAAGAAGTGTGCCGAAACAACGTAAACGAATAAACAACTTTCCGATATCGAGGGGTCACGTGTTGGATTGAGAAGAATTCGCCTATTAATAATAGACATTCTTTTTCAAAATGTCAATCACAAAGGAAATATGTAACAGGAATTTTCTCAACCATAATAGGTACGAACTATGACATTGAGATTATATTACACGGTGCGGACGTGGAACAGTGAAGAAAAACAATAAAGTATAACTTTTGTTCAGGGAAACAAATTCCACCAGTATTGGCTGGATTTTTCTCGAATACATATTTGATATCCGTACTTTGAGAGTTGAATATCTAATCCCCTCGGGAATGTAATAGCTACCGTCCAAGAGAAAAGGTATACTCTCCAATTTTATGAGAACTTGTCTAAGGAAAGATAAAACCAAATGCAATTGTTAGAATTTTACATGAAAGTATGTGACGTAACGAAGTACGAGGGTGGATTGAAAAGTACGCGGCCTGATACAGTTCCATTATTTTTTTTAAATCAAAACTACGTACATTATTTATTTCCTTTTATTTTGGTTAATTGTGCGAAGTTGCAAACGTGTGCGTTCATTAGTTGTGATTTTATAAATTTATTTATCAGGCAATCCGCCGTGACTTTCGCAAATGGAGCAAACTGAGCAGCGTGCTGTGATAAGGTACCTCCATGTGAAATAATTATCAAGAAAAACCATCCATGATGATATAGTCAGTATTTTAGGGGATTTTGCTCTGTCATATTCAACAGTCAAAAAAATTAATATCAGAATTGAAGCGTGGGATAGAGAGGGTGAAAGACAAACCCGCCCTGGAAGGCCTTCAACGTCAAGTACTGACAAAAAGTCTAAAATGTACACGATTTGGTTATGCAAGACCGCAAATTAAAAATGGAATAGGTAACCGAGATTGTTGGCATATCTCATGGAAAAAATTAAAATATCATAGTCAACTCAATCGGTTTCCACAAGCTGACTGCGAGGTGAGGCCCGCGGCTGCTTTGAGTCGACCAATATGAACGCGATTGACTTTTTCAGCGGCTGTTTGGAGATATTTTATGTCAACCCAGAAGGTTATTTTTTCTTTGGACAAATCATACGTTTATCACAGTACATCGGACGCAAATTTACAATCAAATTAGTGAAGAAAGTTTGCTTCACCACCCTTACACAGGCTAAGGCCATTTTGTCGGCAAATGAGGTGATGGCTTCAGTATTCCGAGGCTCAAAGGGCGTGAATGTGGTTTACTGTTTTAAAAATGATCAGAATATAAACTGTAATGACCACTGCATCTAACTATGTTATTTACGTAGGGAAATAAAAGAAAACCCCACAGTAGTGGTCCGAAGAAAAGTCCTGTTACATCGAGATATTGGCTGTGTTCACACAACTGTGCAATCAAAGGCTGAAATTCATATTTGTGGCTTTGAAATGTTACCGCATCCGCTTTGTTCACCTGATCTGGCACTATCAGACTTTTTTCTGTTTCCTTTCCTAAAAAACCAATTAAGATGTTTGTAATTGTTAACAAACGAGGAGGTCAAAGCATCAGTAGACGCGTATTTTGACTCTCAGAACAAATATTTTTTTTCAACGGTATTAACGCTATGAAAGAAAGGTGACAGATGTGCATTCAACTTTATGGTGATTAAGTAAGAAATTAAAAATATTAATTATTTTGTATGGGTTTATTTTCTTAGTTAGGCCGAGTACTTTTCAATCCCCCCTCGTAAATAATGTTACAAAGTTGTTTGTATCAAGTAGCAACGCTGTGCAGTACACTTGTAATAATTTTTAATGTTGTTAATAAGTAAGTCGCGATGAATATGAAGCGTAAAGTGTTTTTCAAATGATTAATTAAGCATCATACATTTTTCAACAGGCTGTATGTTCAATTTATGTTTCGAATTTTCGCGAGGAAGGTTCGCGAGGAAGGATTACTTTGAGGAAGTCTTCTAAATAAGGTATTGTTTTCAAGTTCATGCGTAATAACGTTTGTCGTTGTTATTATTACTTATAACTTATAGAAAAACACATTGCGCAGATACAACGATAAGTTCCAACTTGTCATGTAAGCTCGTGTCTTGTAAGATCGGAACATAGTGGTAATTGTTTTTGCATCAATTAACGGCTTGATAGCCTTGGTCTGTGAGAAAGCAACACTGCCACCCATCTTGCACGACACAAACTGAATTGTAGTGCGATAGACAATGGCTGCAGATGCATTACTGGATATGTTGCCAAATCGGTCTATGCCTTGTGCCATTAACCAATTTGGTACAAAGGAGATGTGGGTCACCCCATCTCTTACTTTACTAAAGAATTTTTAAGAATCAAAAAACTTCCTAGTCATATTATTTTTTAGTAACTAAACATCTCTTTCATAACATCGAGAGATTATCTTTATCTGGATAGCCATACAGTGTTTCAAAACAGTTCTTATCAGTGTTTATTTCTTTTCTTTGTTTGTTGTTATTTGTTTTCTCTTTTCACTTTTGTGGTGGGCCACCTTTCCGTGTTTATTTTCATCGCAGCCTGGCCACCCTGAAAATAGGTGATCGCATCGCTAGCCGGTAGCCAGCAGCGCTGACACGACTCTCGTTTCCGGGTCGTGTCGATGTGTATTGATATCATAGATGGGATTATGACGGCGATACGGCCCATCAATCGGAATGACTAGAGCATTTTATAGAATGTTTTGTGACGTTAAAAATCCATTCGCAAAGTATTTAGATAACCTACTTAGGTGCAAATTAGTTTATCATTTGTGCAATTAACTACACTTTGTGCAATGATTACGATCAACTAATACAAATGAGCCAACGTCATCTAAATTAACGGTATTCACATCGAAATGAATACAGTTATGAGGCAAAGCAATTATTTTACAGCACCCAATTAATATTCGGAAATTTGGTGTAAACAAATTAAAGTGCACTCGAATAACTTTGGAAATTGAGCTGAAATGTTCGAATAGTATAAATAAATGGAAGAGCCGAACTTGTGACGTCCGGGGAAAACTTCGCGGGCTCGACGAGAAACCTAATTAAAGTATACGAATACTATTTAGTTGCTGATAGACGTGCTCGTATAAGCTGATAAAACCACAAAAACTGAATAACTGCACTGAACTTATGTAACCAGCTTGACTATGGGTGAGTGAGTGTAATAGTATTCAAATATTGATGCGGCCGTATGTAAACACATCAAGGCAATTGCCATTAATATCGATGAATGGCATTCCCATCGCAACCTCCATTGGCCCACTGGACGCGTCATAATTGCGCCGCAAAGAACGCCAGTTGATTGCTGCATTTAAAATCGATTCACATTGCGAAACAATAGCGTTTGGATTACTCAAATAAAAGTGATTTGAAATAGCAATATTAGCAAGAAATCAGACGGCTTAAAAGTGGATCGCAGTGTCTATTGTAACTTGATCTTCAAACAAGTAAAGCAATTTGCCTTAAATAGAAAGAAAGAAAGAAAGAAAGAAACATTTATTTGACATACAACAATACAGACATAATAAAAATAATAATAATAGAGCATAATAAAAGTAGGATCTGGTTGCCCTCAGAAAACTTTTGTACACTAAACGTTCTCCGACAACACAAAGCTAATGAATCAATTTGATTTTACGCGCGTGCATGTCATATTGATTAATTACTACAATAACGGCGTTGTCGGGATTTGACGAAGGTTCTACATTAATGGAGGCTGAGAGTTTGCGTTTTGTGCTAGTTAAGAGGTGCGATTCCGTGACGCATTGGAGACGCAACGACGTAGCTGTAACCTTCGTTGTACTTCATGATACATTTACATAACATGCCCGAGCTATTTCTATTTAGTGCTGAACTATTATTACGAAGAAGGAACATTAGGCGAGAGTTCAGCTTAAAATGGGATGACTTGATCCGTTGCGTGCGTAGTGAACATTCAACATATTACGCGGAGTTACTCAATGTTATTCCCCGAGTCCGCGATGATGTTTACTCGGCACAGCGACTTTTTTGTTATACGAGTATTTATCATCCTTTGTTAAAAACAGCGTTACGCAACGGTGCACATCACTTGTATTACCTTTGTCATTCTAGAAGCTACAAAGTATATAGACTGTATTGTCGTTTTTCACATAAAATCTTGTAATTCAAACCTTCGCAAATGCTAACATTTTGTAACGTGAAATAGTCAACTTCGTACACATTACAACCGAAACGGGCCAACTAGTGGACATGGTGGCTTGTCAAAAATAAACTTTTTTTTAAACAAAACATTTCGCCAGAAAAAAACCGCATTGTATTGAATCTATTCGTTGATTGGATTAGAGTTGACTACCTTCCTACGACATGCTGTTTTAATCAGGTACGTCAGCATATCTATCAGCAATATTCAGTCCAGGAAAAGGGCTAGATTGCGTATCTATACAATCGATTTCCTCTTCACAGCTATCGGCACGTTTGCTCTAAACGCGATGCAACAAGGTTAATGCTATCAGACTCTATATCCGGTTGATCGAGTGGAATATGTTATGAGTTTCAGGCGAAGGTAGAACGACGTAACGACATCTATAAATGTGGAATTGTGATATCAATAGGAACAATGTTTCTAGTCGGTATTTTTACGAGTAGAACGACGTAATGGCATGTTTAAATCTAGAATCTGATATGATACACAACAACAAGTTTCTAGCCGGTATGTGAGACTTGGCATAGATGCAATGCATTCTACAAGATAGTTTGCGCTACATTCGAGTATAGCTCGATTCTAGCAGTTATAGGCTCGCACACATTGCTAATGATAATCGGTATTGTGATAACTGATAACAGGTAGATAAATAATGTGATTCACGCGTTTCTCCACGTAGAGACGCGCTCTATCTATACGCTGTTTATGTTAATCTTGTTTTGTATTATCAAATACAAACTACATAAAAAATAATGCTATTTCGCTACAGCATTTTAGTGTAACGCTTATTTATTTATAATGTACGAACACAAAAAGCGTAGGAGATTTTATGATCATTGTGCGTGCGTGCTACCATCGGCACTCACCTCGTACAATGCGGGCAGTAGCGTGCAATCCTCTCAGCTGTTGCCCTATCGATCGAGCGTTACTCCACAATAATTTGTCGTGCCCGGCCGAGTGGGCTCCACGGTCGAAAGCACTTCCCTCTAGCACTGCTAATAGACACTGCCACTGCAATACCACTCCGGCAACAACACCCAATAATAGCACTGATATGCAATCGCCACCTGTTTGAAGGCCGCTGGTTGGTAGACTGGATTATCCGAGTCGTATTGTTTATGTTATTGTCAGTGCGGCGGTAATGTTGATAATGATTTATTCGTCGTATTTATGCGGTGCGAGCGTACGTGAGCGCGCGCGTGCGTGCGTGTCGCGGGCGCGAGCTCGACTGACGTGGGTAGCGCGGTTAGGGCGCGCGACGCGGTCGGGGCGGGCGGACTACGACAGGACTACGGCTCGCATCCGCCCACCGCTACGGGAAAACGAAGCTACGGGCTTTTCATCTACACGATGACTTGCCGTATTGGGAAATTTACAGCACGCGGCCTTTTGAATTAATTAAAACATTCCTTTTGTGGAGTTAATTGAAATTAAGTATGGTACGTTTTGCGAAAGTAGAATTTGTGTTCAGCACAAAATTAAGTATCGTCTTTTGAAGACAATACTGAATTCAAATAAGCTGACATCGAAAATCTCAAAACCTTGCTTAGATCAAACGTAATTTTGACAAAGACACCTCATGCAAAATTAATTGCAATAACTATAATTAAACTCTACATTTTCTGGGTGGTGTGACGTGGGAGTCTAAAATTTATAAATTAAATATTGTTTCCGATTTAGGTGCTAAGTTCGTTTTAGCTTCGTTCGAAGACGACTTAGGCTACGGCTAGTATGAACGCACCTTGAAACGTAGTTTATGGTTTGCGCCTGGTGTACTTAGGCCCACTTGCGCATGATGACTTAACCCAGGATTACGCTAATCATGGACTAAATCTTATTTCTGTCCCTGTCAACGTCAAAGAAACTGACAGAGACAGAGTGATGATTTAAACCAGGGTTAGCGTAATCCTGGGTTAACTCATCATGCGCAAGTCCCACTTAGTGTATGGCATGCGCTAACTCTGACGACTAAAACGATTTCATCAATATGCAGACAATGCACGGGAATTTCTAACTGATAAACACGTTCCGGGACACTATTCCAGACACAATAGATGTTTTGTTGTTTTCACGCCTGTAGGCGTTCACTGTCCCGCAACGTGTTAACTTAAAAGATATTACCCAAACATTTGCAGGCTAGCAAACCTATTGGACATATGATGAGATGACAGATATGTAAGCTAGCTGGGCACAATGTATACCAAACATAGTATGCACTATGCAGTATAATACAGCATGACATACAAAGTCAGTTTACTTTGACCTGACTCCTAGCTTTGTTGATTGGTCACTTGATCTACGTTCAGCATTTAAGATTTGTAAAGTACGCCCAAATATAATAGCTATTTATTTCATTCTGTACCTGTCACCATACTGCTTTAATTAACACGTTCCGGGACAGTGAACGCCTACAGGCGTGAAACAATAAAACATCTATTGTGTGTGGAATAGTGTCCCGGAACGTGTTAATAACCGAAATCTAGATTATAAACCTCATAATGAAAATACTTTAAAATCTAGTCTCGTGTCAAGAACGAAGCCCAAGACAAATTAGTAAGGTTTCTAGAGCACTTATAAACTTATTCTGAGTTTAACAAGTTTCGGTCGCTCCGGCCGCCGGGCCTACTTCGCGGGCTGATGATTTTTGATTCGACCAGCCTTGAACCGCGCCACCAACAATATTTAATGTCGAACCAACTTTCTTTCCAAACATACCACCTAATAAAAGGATTACGCGACTGAAAATTCACATTTTAAAACGATGAATGTTGAAAAAAAAAATGTAATTTTGATTAAAACTGGATATTATCTAGAATTCAATCTAACGATACAAATTAAACTTTTCTACTTAAGCTTCTAAATCTCTTCAGAAACATGATATCTTTATAAAATGTCTTGCGAAGAAACTTTATAAATAAAAGATTGGTGACATAATAGTAGGTATTACTAACTATTTCGCACTGGAAAATACGCTGTGATTTTCCATTATTTACAGAAACTAAAATTAGAACAACTGTCTGTATTCATTGCAAACTTGTGTTTTCTAAGAAAGCTTGCGCAATACGATACCTACTAATTAGCTTTCTTCAGGCAATTTTATTTATAGTAGCAAAATAACGATATCATCTAACATTGCTAACGTAAATACGTAACATTCGTTTGATGATAAGAATGAAAGTTATGTAACGAGCATTATTGTGTAGTAAAAAATAAAAACATCGTTAACAGATAGTTCTTAAACAATGAATCATACTAATTTAAAAAGCCAATCAATATAAGATAAACATAAAAATATTGTTCAAATAACTGAATGCTAAAAGCTTCAATTACGCTCATAATAATATTTTAGACAACTTTACACAAGTTAAAATACTTAGGAATGATAAAGGTTGGCGGCGATTTCACTTGCACATTAACTTATTGACTGAAATTGAAAAAATCTGACCTGGAATTTCTCCAGAAGACTTCGAGATCTCACGAGTATACTATTGTTTATGAATAAGTTACATACCTTGAGCAGAGTAAGTATCTTCTGTGACAATTCATAGTCGAAGTTGGTGTATTTGGAGTCCGTCATGTCGTATATGAACACGAGACCAGCTCGCTGCGTCTCGATCGACTGGAGTGCTACGTCCAGCTGGTACACCACACCCTGGGAAGAAAATGATTTTATAAAAAAAAAGGTTAGCCAGAAAGATGCTGGTTTGAGTCCCGGCCGTGCAAACTTGCGCACGGCCGGGACTTTTGGTTTCTTATTTCATATTTTAAGAAAAAAATACTAAAACAATGCAATGTAAACATTACAAAAAACTTGTTTTATTGGGATGAGTTAATACCGTCTAGGTCAGTGAGAATACTACAAATATCTTAAATAATAACCTTAATACAATCTTTAGAAGATATCGCTGCCAAATAGATGAAGAAAAAAATTGTATATTCGCCGCAAAAATACCTTGAAATTCATTCAGAAATCATGAGGTAACGGACTCTAAAGAAGATAATAAAGACAGATTGATAATATGAGTGTTTGAAATCCGTTAAGGAAAAGAATCGTCAGAGGTCCAACTCGTCAATCATACGTGCATTACGAAATTATGAGAGCAAAGCTGATGAGACAATTTGTGCCTGGTCAAGTACGAATTGATTAATATCTAAAGAATTCTGCAAATATAATTAACTTATGAATGACGTAAGTATGACTCATATGGGGAGGATAAACGAGTAATCACTATTTGTGGCGCCCAACGTGGTAGAGCTCTGTATAATGTGTTCATTGGATTTTTTAAGTGTTTTCTAGAAGAAGATGATATTCGTTCATTGTGGATTCATTGAAATCAACAGCATATAGCATTAACTTTTGAGTGTTACAAAGTAAGAATAAGGGTTTTTGTCGTAGAAACAAAAAGGCCAAAAACCTCTTAGGAATAAATTCTAGGGTCCAATCTGAAGTAATGATCCCACGATCTACGAAGGGCGACAGCATAATCAATACGGCCTTTGTCTGTGGAGTCGTGAGTTATGATTCTAGCACGACAAGGGTCTACAATGTACATCTTTACTCGGACTTCATAGCTACAAAACATATTCTCCTGCTTTAAAAAAAATACAAAAGTAAGTAGCAAACAGTAGAAGCGCGAATGCTCAATTTTCATCATCCATTTCGCCTGCACATAGATTAATGGTAGCGATGGTTACAAAGGGATGTAATTTAAGTAGAGTCGCAAAATGATTGGCCCCGAAAAAACTCGAATCGACGAATTGAGTGCTTGTGAGCCGGCAGGCGATTCGTTTGACTGATGCGGGGAGTTAAAAGGTTGAATATAGTGGTGAGCTCTCGTTTTTCCATTGAGCCTTGCAAAACAAATCGGTATAAAATGGTGGGCTTCTCTCGCAAGCAAATAATTAATCACATGGGCTCATTCTAATGAATTAAGTAACTTATATAAATTTATCTCGGCTTTAAATGATAACGATCGGTATCGCCGAAGGGTTCCGGCTTCTGACGCCTAGTTCCACTGCCGTGATGACGCGTCCGGCCGGCGTGTTGCGTGCGCACAGATAAATAAATCATCTCTGAACAATGTAGGCCGACATTGATATTATGCATGTATGAAGTTTTACATGCCCAAGCCTCCTGCTCCCTGTGATAAATTATTCCATAACCGAGTCCAATCTACGCAAGACCGAGAGGGAATTAAATTGCACTGCAAACATTGCCTGAGACGTGTCTGTTGTACCCATTTTCGTTTATTGGCAACTTTTTTCTTTCCGCGCCGTATAATTTGATTTACCTCGCACAGATTACAGTACAATGGGGCTCGACTCAAAGTACTTGTCTGAAACATTTGCTCAGGGGTGGCCAACGCCGCAATATTATAAGCCCAGTCAATCATGATAATATAAAAACACAGTTGCCTTCTTAGGTGGGAATAGAACTTAGTACTTTCTATTCCACGATAAATATCAATTCAGCTAGCTAGCTTAGCCTAGCCTAGCTAGGCTATTACAAATCAATACCAATTATAAAACATTATAAAACAAATTTTAAGCGATACAATGCGAACGGGCCGTGTGACCGGCACTTTTATATACTTCCCGATGTGACTTTAGTTCGGCAACATGCTATTCTCTTTTTTAAACCCATTAAGCACAAAGGCGTCTAACAGTT
This sequence comes from Pyrausta aurata, assembly GCA_963584085.1. Lineage (NCBI taxonomy): Eukaryota > Metazoa > Arthropoda > Insecta > Lepidoptera > Crambidae > Pyrausta > Pyrausta aurata. The sequence continues at coordinate 5,309,784 of OY757268.1, forward strand.
AGTCTTTACCGCATAATAACGTCAACGGTCGGGAGGTTCCGTGGTTTCAAAGGTTAACAATAACATGTTAAGGTGGTATAAACGGAGATTAGAGTGAAAAGTGAGTGGAGTTACCTGTAATGTCGTCTGATGAGTGGTAAGGGTCGGGAAATGCTTGTTGGCCGTGAAAACCGCAATGGCGGCCCCGGTCGCGTCCCGCGTCGGCTGAGAACATCCGAAATCATTAGTGTTTCGCACTCCTTTAAATTAATTTAATGAGAAAGGCATATCACAGAAAATATAAACTGAAAGTTATATTTACAAGTTTGTAAGTTACTGAGTCGGAAATAATTATATTCAGATATGTCGATCAAAGTAAATTAATCGAATTATAACGAAGTCAATCATTCTTCTCTCTCTCTTTCTCTGTCTACGAGTTCTACTTACGACAACAAGAAGAAGAACTTCCAAGTCTCGCATTGACTTTAGACGATATTCAATTGGTGTTTAGCTGATTTCTGAAGCTCTTCGTAGCTTCGGATATGATCAACTTTAATTACATCTGACTTCTAACTATATAGAAAACCATAGACCGATTTGGGAGTTCCAGCAGATGCCAGAGCATTTTAGGGTCCACTCACTACAGTGGTAAAGTTGCCAGTCTCCAAATCCGACTTGAGCGGGTCTTCGAAGAACTCAAACTTGGTGAGCCCCTCTCTCCATCGCGTCGCATCATGCTGCTTTGAAAACATTTGCGCGCGCGCAACATTAAACTTGCGCGCGAACCGAATCTGAATAACGGCACAGTATATACCAGGAGGACTACTACGAAAATCCAAATCCGTCAATACAATGATCGTTTTGTGGATCCGAAAAATTTTGTACTAAGGATTCCATACTAAAAATGCTTCGGATCCGAAAAACGATAATCGTATTGATGGATTTCGTTTTTCGTAGTAAGGCCCCAGACCACTCCACGGTTCACTCACCAGTATGGTAAACTTCCCAGTCTCCAGCTCCGACTTGAGCGGGTCTTCGAATGGCTCGAACTTGGTGAGCCCCTCTCTCCGTCGCGTCGCCTCATGCTGTCTCCAGAGCGTGTGTGCACGCGCAACATCGAACTTGCGCGCGAACAGAAACTTGATGGCGGTAGCGCGCGACACGCACGCTGCGCCTGATTCACCTAGCGCGTCTAGGAATGCCTTTGTCGCCTGTAAAGAACAGAGTTTAGGTTATTAATAGGGTATAGTGTTCGATACGGCGCGGTCGTTTTGGATGGGTGACCATTCCGACTATTATTTATGGTGACGTTATTTCACGAGCATCTCCGTGCTTCGAAAGGCACGTTAAGCAGTTGGTCCTGCTAATATCGGTTGATATTAAAAGAAAGAAAGAAAACATGTTTATTCAATATCATAATTACAAATAGAGAAATACTTATATTTAAATACACATTAAGAAGATACTGAAAGGGTCGCAGCATTTTAGGAATGCCACGACGCTGGTCTTCCGTGGACACCCAGACAGAGAGCACTACTTCGCGCAACAATTACTTAATCAATATAGTTAGTCGTTAAGCCTTGTCAGAGGCCCTAATAGCTTGATGAAATCTGACAGGTTCGTCGCTTGCCTTGCAAAACATCCCTCCACCAATCCGCACTGAGCCCGCGTGGTGGAGTATGGCTCATACTACCTCATACTTGAGGTTAGGCAAAGGGTAAAGGCCCAGCAGTGGGATGTTTACAGGCTAACTTAACTTTAAAGTGTTCGGACATTCAAGCACCGGATAGGCAAAATTCTACTAAAGATAAACGAGAGCTTATTGGGACCGATAGGAACATTGTCATCTCAGCTAATACGTCACGTTTTATCAGTAAGCACTTAGGGCACTGAATATTACGCGCGTAGAGACGTAAATTAGACGTAGTTGCATTAAAAGCTTTGCGGTTTATGTATCATCATCAACAAACAATATAATTTAATTTTCATCAGTCTAATTAGTCACGATCAAGTTGATTAACTGATTCACTTAATACTCGTTAAGTAGGTACTTTAAGAAGAGATACTTAGAGTAAAAACAAGATATACCCTTAGGAAGCGAAGCCAGTTCCTTATAAACGTCCTCTCCATGTTGATAAAGAGATCCTCATCCAAGAAGTTCATAATCGGTCAATTAAGATTCACAGTTCAATTTATTACAAACTAGTTTCACCATTTCGTCACACTTTCATCCCGACAGTTGAACTTATAGCGACCGGAACAGCGGCCGAACGGAATCTTCATTTTCTATTGACATAGCCGCAGCGTGACGCTCCGGTAAGCATTGAACTATGACTGAGAAATTCGCAGTTACAAAGGAGTTGAGATTGCGACGTCGCCTATATGGCGAGTGGACCGGGACGCGGTGCAACCGCCGAATGTAATATGAATTTGGATGCAAATAAGCAGGCGGGAGGCGGTAGGTTAATTCTTCCGGGATGTGTATCCTGTGCGGGCGCGGGTGTAGTAGGGTTTATTATTATGAGTGGGCACGCGCGGCCCGGCCTAGCTCGCTTGGGATCACCTTACGTCACCACGCACACGTGCTGCATCGTAATCACGCAATGTTATATCAACGGCACGGCTTCCCCATTAGTTTTTCATAAACACTCGATAACAATATTAATGAACAAGCCTATAGGTAAAGTATAGAGCACCGTCGTCTGATAAACGGTTCAGGCAAAATACCCTTATTTTTCAGGATATTTTGCTACTACTATAAAACTGTTTTTTCGTTAAAAAAGATAAACAATATTAGCAAAATAGTATTATTTTGGAATTAGATATCAAATCCAGCATAAATACCTACGATATCGGTTTAAAATAGGCTTGATTGAGAGATAGTAGTGATAATTTATTCACTACAACACTACTGCGTGTAGTTCTCAAACCTTAAAAAAACAATCGTTAAACATAAATTAAACAATTTGTCATTGATAACGGTTATTATAATGAACAAATCATGTATCGTTCGCAAAAGAGACAAGAGCCAAAATAATCAACTTTTTGTAATACAAACACAACGAAACAAATTGAATGGTCACAATATAAAGTACTACAGCACTTTTTAAAAGTCCACATAATACAAACGAATTCAATTTCTAGAAATATACCGATCGCAAGAATAAATTGCACGCACGATCGCACCACGGGGGCTCTCAGATGCAACTGTCAAACGAACGAAAGCAGTATTGTTAAACCACAACAGATCGAATAATGACGTCAGTATAAAACAGCGCCACAGAAATAAATTAAATACCATTGTCCATTGAAAATTAAGAAACTTACGCAGATGCGAATCAAGAAGTCTAACTACTAAACGTTTATTTCGACCACAGCGCTTCACCTTCAGAATAGAATTCAAAGAGAAGTTCACAGTAACATGCGGCAAAGTTGCATTCACAGTAAACTTATACCTTTAGCCCAGCCCTTTCTAGAAAGGGTCTTTCTATTTCTCTATGAGAAACCAATTTAATTTTAGAGCTCCTGTTATACGTAAGCCCTTTAGTTAGATAAGACATCAGTTCGCAAAAGCGCTTTAAAGTGCGTCATGCGATCTCCCCACCGCACCTACGCTATATCTAACCTACCCACATACCTGATGCACCTATGTATGAAAGAAATATACTATGTATTCGTTACATTTTGCAGCAACAATAGACTCGATGTTTTATAAAACACAAACGTGGCCAGCTTACAAAATAAACTAAAAGAAAACGATCATAATATTTTTCTTTTAATCTTTGTCCTACATAATACAGTGGCCAACTTTATGTAACCAAGCCAGCCAAACTAAAAAGATGTTTTATGAAATGTAGGAAATCTACCTCAACTTGGCTTGTCATCAGTTTTGAACTACGCAACTAAACACATTTCTGTGATTCGTCATTCAAAACGTTTTACAGAAGTTTCTACAATCCATCGGTCGTCGTTTTAGCAGTTTTAATAGTTTTAAAAAAACCGATGAAATAAATTTAAATACTGACAGTGATGTAAAAGTTTACAGTGCTTTATAAAAAGATGAAAATGGAGTAGACTCTACTACTCCATTTGTAGAGCCATGTTCGCCATCTAAAAGAAAGGTGTTAATTTCCTGCGAGCTAAAACCAAAGCGTCACGGTTCCGCAGGTGCTTTGTCGAAGTTAGTCAGCGAGCGTGTAACCCGGCACATTTCGCCAGACGAAAACCAACACCTTGCCAGTATTCAACAAACGTGTTCTGAGAATTTTCTCGCAGTTGACAGTAAACGGAGGTCGCCGAACTAATGTATGTTCTTGAACGTAATATACCATAGTATGTTGTTAGCAAGTTGTTAGCCAGTTGAAAAGTGGGAAAATTACGAAATAAAGTTCCTACTATCTAAATAAGTTCTAATAACAAAGGCTTACCACGATCCGACTTCTTACTAGAAAATTTAAGTTTGATGTTATAAATCACTTAAACTATAACATCGCCTTTGAGTTAATTTAAGAAACCACGATTACCTGTTGCGCCTGATGGCTATAATTGGCCACGTTTTTCATACCTTGAGAATTTCCATTTGAAAAGGTAAATAAAACGGGCTCGTTTCATTAAAGACAAGCGGGCGACGAAGCAATCGTTATAACTTCAAATCCTATCAGCCAGAATCGAATTATATTGCGGCAGAGGGCCACTCAATCACGACGACCGGCCGGCAACCGGTGCGTCCGGCCTGCGGCTCTCTCCGTCACTCACTCTTAATATTACTGATTTATTACGCAGATTTCCGTTCCCACGTGATTCTTCACTTGAAGCCAATGAGGTAAATTTTATAATGTGCGAATATAAAGCAACGCGTAGGGGTAAAAAATACGCCGAACATTAATTAATGGCTGTAAGTCCTACAAATCTGTAAGTCACATTATGAGTTATCATCATTAAGAGCTGTGGATTTTGTTATACAAATAAAATAAATTATCAATAGCAAGAAAATAATAATAATCACAGGTTGGGTTGGTACTTTAGTGGATTTACGCAAAGGAAGTTTGAAATCAGACACTTAAAATAATAATTTGCAGGTCCAACAATAGTTGTCAATTAACGCTGCGCATGGCAAACTGGTACGTATTACCGCAGGGTTTGACAAACCAAATCATTTACTTCGAAGTTCTATTATTAGATATTTTCAGCGGAAGCACACGGATGGAACGCGCCCACGTCAAAGGCTAAATATACTGCACGAGAATAAACAATTGTATATTATTACCCTGCGGAGGCTGCGGACAACTTCATCAATACTCATCATTTTATTAAAGGTCTTTTTCAGATTAAATAACACTGGTAAATGTCAACTGAGAGTATTAGGTATTATAGGTAAACCGCTCCTCGATTGAGACCTCGCTTGCGGGGTACAGGGGCGCAGGGGGAGGCGAGAGCGGGGTTTGCGAGAGGTGCGGGCGGCAGGCACATTCTTTTCAAAATTCAGTACGCTCGCTACACAGGTAGCGATAGCATCTGTTGACAGTTGCTTTAGAACAAAATATAGATCCAAATTCAGTGGAATATGAACTAGATATGTATATGAACTAGATAAACACTTTAACAAAACAGTCGCAAAAGTTTCCAGAATTTTTTAATTTTGCTACAAAATCAATCTTATTTTAAGATTCAATTTTATTTATTGATCAAAATCCACGGCTCGAATAGTAGGATAGTAAATATTTAGAATTAATTCACTCGCATTAGTGTAATTCTATCAAATCGAAATTTTTTTTCCAATATGTTATGTAATGTTATTAAGTGTAGACACTGACGACCACCATTGTGACCACTGACGTCACATATAAATAAATAAATAAATATCCTTGGACATTTCCCAAACTAAGCAAAGCTTGTACTATGGTAACCAGATAACGGTTATAAACATACTTAAATACTTTTTTTTTGTAAATACATACATATTATACATAGAAAACACCCAGACCACTACAAACAGACATGTTCATGAACACAAATGTGTGTAATGTGCGGGGATCGAACCCGCGACCTCTGGCGCAGTAGCCAATTTCTTAACCACTGCGCCAAATCGGTCGTCGCCATATCTTAAGAACTGTCGCGCCAAATTTCATCTCTTGTGTATCCCCGCCGCCCGCACTCTTTACAGTCCCCGGTCTCGTCTTTCCGCCCGCACCCCTGTACCCCGCAGGCGAAGTCTCAATGAAGCGGTTTACCTAGTGTGGAAAACCTTCCCGAAAGCAAGGCATGCCAAGGGACATAATTTTTCTTGATTAGAGACAAGAGCAAAAGCTCAAAAGTTAATTCCAAAAAAAAGATAACTATTTACATACATAGGATTTTGTTTTAGGTAAAATTGTTATGTCATAATGCTGTTCCCATTCCTTAGGATAACACATATTGGAGATAGTATTCTCCTTCAGAGTGATGTTTTATAGCACAAAGCCTACCCCAATAAATAAGTCATCCAACATTTTTTTAAACAGTTCTGTAGTTCATGAGATTAGCTCACTCAATTAAACAAACTCTTCAGTTTAGTAACATTAATATAGAAATTAAACAACTTTGCTCTTAAGATTCAAGTCAAGTTAATTTTGAAAACATGAACAGGGCACACAATCTGAATCTTTAGAAACACAAGTTTTTTTTTGACTTCTGGTAAAATGGTCATTTCATGGTAAATTCCAAACATAAAATAGGTAGGTACACTAATCCTACTACTATTATAAAGGCGAAAGTTTGTAAGTATGGATGTATGGATGTATGGATGTATGGATGTTTGTTACTCTTTCACGTAAAAACTACTGAATGGATTTGAATGAAACTTTACCACAATATAGCTTATACATCAGAATAACATATAGGCTACAATTTTTGAGGTTTCTAATGTTAGGTCGTAAAAAAACACATTTTTTGCGCTACTAGACGGGACGAACCTGAAGTCCACGCGAACGAAGTCGCGGGCAAAAGCTAGTATTATACTATTGGTGAATAGTTATTGTCACTATTAGATATGATCAGTGACTGGAATAGGGTGACTGGATTTATCTAAAGCTTCACAATAGGACATATTCATAATATAACCACAAAATATTTATTCTCCGCTAAAACTGGTACTAGAAATGGAGTGCCTAAAATGTTACATCCTAATCTGCATATATGTAGATTGACAAAAAAAAAGATATAACATGAAATCACCTAGAAATTTGGATGTTGTAACAACTCTTGTGTTGTTTCATCTTAAATTTAAAAGTAAATAATAGTCAGCCTATTCCGATCACTAGATACTATACAACTGTGCAATAAGAGCACACAGTTCAAATCAAAGGATTAAGGAAATGACAAGTAGAGCACATAGGAAATGAGGGCTGGATGCAGCTACATAAAACTAATTTTTTAGAACTAAAGTTCTACTAATCTTCATTAAAACAATCTATAGCCCCTAAGGATACACTCTGACCAACTAGCTAGATTGACCTAATCGAACTAAAACGATTTCAAATCAAAAATTAGGAAACAACTCTAACACCAAAATTAATCTGACTCAGCTTGGCGGAGTGAAACGGAAGCGGAAATTTACTCTCAGAAATCATCCTGCATTGATGTGGTAGGATAACAAATCAGTTCATTACTTGGTTTTTAACGAACTTGGTTTTAAACTTCATAAAAGCTTAAGAATATACGCAACCTACATCAAAATAATGTTGTAAGTCCGTATAATTACAGATATCCGTAAAACATGTACTCAAACACGAATCAAAACAAACAGTGGTGACATGGTAAACGACGCAAGTTATTATGACCCAAATTTTAATGTTATAAAAACACGCTGCAAGCATATTATAAGGTCAAGAGTAACGTTTTGTCATAAAACAAAGACTTTTCAAGAATATATGTTAGATTTGGCGTTAAATTACATTAAATTACTTACCAATTCCTGATCGGGTGACAGTGCCACCGCCATGTTTTACGATCAACTCACCACTAGGGTAGGGATGCTGCAACGAACGATACGAGTAAATACAAGTACTTACTCGACACTTTCCTTTCGATACGAAGTACTTTTTGAATTGATTCTTTGAAACTAAGTATTGAGGAGGTATCGGTCAAAAGTACTCATATCAGAATGCCAATGACAAATTCACTATTCCGCGTCCCAGCTATGTTCGTTATCCTAAATTTTAACAATAGTCGGTGTTTGTATCAAGCATTTTTATATTTATTTATATTTATAATATTGCTTCCAGAAATCGTCTAACAGGCAAACATTTAGATAAAACATATTTTTTTTCATATTTTCTTATATTTTTTACTTATTAAAAAAAATCCAATACCTGTTACGGATTTTACTCAACTTTCCAAAAACAATTCGATACGAGTAAGTATCGATACTTTTCAATTGATATGACTGATACTGTATCGAATAGAAGTATCGATTTCTCAATGGTATCCATGCATCCCTACTCACCACAAAGAAGATAGAAGAGTTCGTCGTTCTCTTTGCCAAGTCCCTGCAATGCATAGATAGAAGCTGACCACGGAAAAACGCGGCAATTTCAAAAAAAGAAAAGTTAATTCTCTATTTAATAGACAAAAATGCTTTTAATACCTAAAAAAAATGCACAATATTGTCAAAAATTATTTTCAATTATCTTTTAAGTATCTAAAGCATTTTTGTTTATGAAATACAGATAAAATTTTTCTTTTTAAAAAATTGCCGCTCTTTTCTGTGGTCAGCTTTCATTATCAGACTCTAGTCCCTGCCTGGCTGACTGTGACACCACTAGTGATGGTACTCCTGTTGATCATGTTTTTTAATTAATCGACTAAGTAAACCATAGAGACTTGGCTGGAGAGATACGGCCGAGCCGAGGCCATATACAACTTTCTTTACAGAAAAGACCAATCAGCCAAGTGCGAGTCGGACTCACGCAATGATGGTTCCATGCCAACTTTAACTGAATTAGAGGTCCAAAATATTACAATATTTCGTTGAGCAAAACTAACTTTGTTTTTCATAGTGTTTGTATGAAAGACAAAGTTATATTTGCGGTTGATAAAAATGTGCTATATCCCAAAAACTGCTAGTTCGGTTCCGCTCATACCAATTTTCGTTGGAAAGTTTTTGTTAAGATCTACATCATATATTTTTTCTAAATTTTCACTACCTTAGTTCAAAAGTTAGAGTTAGCACAAATTATCATGATAATTCACCACACAATCACAACAATGGACCCAAAAAAAACATTAACGAAAATTAAGAAACAGACCATCTTTCTCTTCCCGTTTCCCGCCAAAAACCCCGGTTACCCCGGTCAGTCAGTCAGTCAGTCAGCCAGCTGTCATTTTTATGTCAAGTTGACAGGCAGGATTGCTGGCCTGGCACCCACTGCTGGCTGGACATTTTAGAATTTTTTTGTGGTTATTTTATTTTGATGAATACAAAGTATCCTAAAATCTTCAAAATAAATACACTCTGAACCTTTGAGTGCAGTGTAACTACTGAATTTTCAAAATGTCCACTCGCTGGTGAGTTGATCTTGTCTTAAAAGTTATTATATTTCTGCAAGAGTATTTAATTGGTCTACCAAGTCACTACATTCACATACATAGTATTAATAATAGTATCATGATTTAACAGGTATCCAATTTATCAACGAGGTAACCCACAACTTCGAGTATTCCTACCCAACTTTTGGATGAAGTTAGTGCGACCACTCCCCAAGCAGCTACCCAACATTGTAAATTTTCAATGCTCAATAGAAATGACGAAACACGACATTAAAAACTACTTAGAAAAGATATACAACGTTCCTGTGGCAGATGTGAGGACAAAAATTACATTGGGAAAGTTCCGAAGAGATATTGGTAGAGGCTATGTAGTTAAAGATGATGACATCAAATATGCCCATGTTGTATTAGTAAGTATATGCTTCCTTACCTCTTTTATTTTATGTGAATAAATTTACTGGTCCCCACGATTTCGGGTAGGAAGGCCTTTGCCCTGCAGTGGGACACCATAACCTGTTAATAATAATATTAAATTCACTGGTGTTTCCTTTCAGTTTTCTTAGTGAAGTTGCCTCAATCTCATACTAATTAATGATGAATTTTAATGGTCTCTCCTAATCATTGTAGTTTTCTGTCCATGTGTGTTATATTATTGATAATATTAATCTCTCAACAACGAAGCAGCAACCACATAACAATGGATTTCTTATTGTCTTGTTTACATATGCTTGGCGGGTTAATGTGTGTTGTTTACATACTCTCAGTTAACTCGTCAAGTATGTGTGAACGAGACACAATAGAAATTCCATTGTTATGCGACTCTCGAGAGTCGTTTGATCCCTGACTGATTAAATGCATCCTTTCAGCAAATTATTTTTCCATTTTGTTAACTTCTATTTAACCACTCAGAAACAGATTTTTTAATGTATTCAATTTTGACAGAAAATGTATAGAAAAAATGTAAAAATCAGAAGTTTAAAATTCTTTCCATACATTTTGTGTCACAATTGAGAATTTCAAAATAACATTTTCTGATCGGCTAAACATAAGTTTATTTTTTAATGTTTCAGCCAAAGGGCCAGACATTTCAGTATCCAGACTTATTTGGAAAAAATAAAGATGATGATGAGGAAAACATGAAATCATTAGATGAAGCAAAGAAGAACTTCAAAAGTTACATTGACAAAAACAAAGATAGATCAGATGTTCCAAGTTGGTTTTCGATATAGTAAAATGTATAAATATAATTATTGTTAATAGTGATGTGTTAGTTTTAGTTCAAATTATGAAATACTGTAAGGATTGCTCTTTTCTTTCATTTCATATACATTTTTGCTAGATTTAATTCTAATGTGAGAACAAACAAAGCTCTCAATGAGAAAAATAAATAAATATACCTTCCCATCTAATATTGATATGTTTATTTATTTTCATTACAATACTAATTAATATGGCACATGGGAGATAAATTTAGTCAATGGAATCCACTAACCTTTTATTTAAAATGGAGCAGACTCAGTTACAAACAAGTTAAGTTTTTCTCAAAAAACTGTGTTGTTTTGTTAGCAGTAATATATTCCTTTATAAATAAAAGATTATTGGTTACAATTAAGGAACAATATCCTTAAAATAAACATAACAAAAATAAACTTCACAATGAAACAAAACTGCAATAAATGCTCACATTGCTATCGCACCAAGAACTCTTCTTTTATCACATTTGTACATAATATAGTCTAAAGTAATTGGTATGTTACCTCTTATGTTAGAATAATTAAAAGTAATATTATGTTCAAATATGGGTAAAAACTTAAGAACTTCTGAAATATTCATCCAAAAATGATGGTGAATTGCAGCGTGGACACTCTGCAATGTCCAGCAAGAATGTTACCTAGGAAAAAGCATATGAATGTTACAAAACAAATAAAATTTAAACAGCTTTAAGATTCAAGGGTTATTCTAACTTTGAACTTGGATTTTCCTTTAGGGACAGTAACTACGATCTTCTGAGGGTAGACAATCATTCTGAAGGAGCAGTTACAAAAAACGATCAAAGCTTCAACTTACCCTTGGATGTTGTTCACACTTCAAACGTATACGTCCGTTGCAGTAATAGCCGCAGGCCCGGCAAAATACTATGGTTTTGTCCCTGTAGCAAGAACACTTCTTGGTATAGGCATCTTGGATGTCCGGCACACCACGGCCAACGCGAGTTTGTTGTACTTTGTACACCTTGCCGGTGGCAGCGGCTACAACTGGTGTGCTTGTAGTTTCCATTTCAAATCTAGCACAAATCAACCGTTCAAGAAATGTATTCTTTACGCTGCAAGTGCTGCAACCCACTGATCATGTAACTGCAACCGAACTACCTAATATCTATTAATCTGCAGAAAGATTAGCCTTCAGTTTGCTTGCTCAGCGAACTATTTTGCGACATGAATGAATGTGTGTGTCATTCACGCACGCGGTTTGATAGAGGCGATTTTTTAATTTTTTGGCGGGTAGAGAATGGTTAGGGTTAGGGTATATGGACACTGTTATGCAAAAGGGTGTCAAGTGACATAAAATCAGGTATGGAGTTATTGGTACCACTGGATTCGCACAAATGTCCTCTAACTGGTCGCCCAAAGGTCGAACTTCGGAAAAAAATATATTAAAAGTTATCTCACAAAATAACGTATTGCGAAACAACCCATTGAGTATACTGATATATGCAAAAAGGTTTCATGTGTTCTTAATACCGTTTACTGATTTATTATTGCTGAATTTATTTTAACAAAAAGGTTTCAAGTCCATGTTTATTAATGGAAATACTAAAATTATTGTGTTTTTTGAATTGTTGATCTGTCAGGTTTAAACAGCTGTCGTTTTTTCTTGCACAGATCTTTAAATAATGACTAAATAGACCTTAGTTTAAGATTTTTGACCAATGAATAGACGAAAGATTATTCAACCTACTAACTCCTAAAAATCTATCCAGTTTGACTTACTTTAAACAAAATCATCTATGTATTCCAAAATCCTTATAATAGAAGAGAATTTCTTTTTGAATTAACTTTTTAAAAAATACAGATTTTTCTAATGATTTTACGAAGGCATCTTATTATTTTTGAATAAAATAATAGTGACCTATGGCTGTAAGAGTCTTAAGATTAATATCTGTATTTTAAATAATCAAATCTGGCAAAAAGAAGCAATTTACTGCGGTTTTGGAAGTACATAGTACATACAAATTAAAAACAGAGTACATTTTTGAATATAGGTCTTGATTGATCAAGCTATCACCTGAAGTTGTATTTTATACTGATTTCGCCATGGGAAGACTGTTCATTGATAATCAAGTATTAAAAAATGCATAGAAATACGCAGATTAAATTACGAATAGCAAAAATCCAGAAAAAGTGTGTGGATTTACTAGAACGTTAGAATTATTGAAAGTAACGCTTTTTATAAACTTCTACAAAATAAAACAAATGAAATTTTAATGAAGAAATCATAAAAATATAGAGAACTGTGTCGTTGAAACTGTTTGACTATAAAACTAATACTAATAGGATTCTTTAAAGAGTTTTGCAAAAGGGATTTAAAGTACTTTAAAACCTTTTAGCAAATTATTTGCAACGATATCCTATTAAAGCAAAAAGGTTTTAAGTGTTTTAATTGTATTTATCTACTTGTATAATTATAATTCACACAAATGAACATCAAATACATAAAATATACATCTCATTCTGTAGTTATGCCAATTTCCAGGCATGTAAACTGTGTAAATACGAAGTTACAGCAATTTTTAAAAGTGACGACCTTGAAAATCTTTAAACGCGTTTATCTCGAAATGACCAATATGTCACTTGACACCCTTTTGCATAACACTGTCCATATAGGGTAGGGTAGTGCAGGTAAGATGATGAATGACACCCACAAAGAGCACTTTTGCATATACAGTATGTTCCAAAAGCGAAGGATGATAATCCTGTAACTGCAAATCGGTCACGTTATGGCCTATCTATGCCAAAAAATTTTTTAGGTAAAAGTTTCCCCATTTTCGAGATACCCACACTTTTAATATTTGAAAATTTCGTCTTCGCTCATTAAATATCATACCAATTCCTGAAATGACAACTTTTTCAAGACCTGTTACATTAAGCTCATAGATGGGCGTGTGGGTAGAAATCTGGTGGATATTTATCCAATTTATTCCCACCCGGTAGGTAAAAATTGTTTTTTACCTAATTTACCCAGGTGTTTATTAAGAATGCTGGGTATTTATTAAATTTACGTTGAATACTCATTGTTTTGAGTATCAGTTGGCTGTGTATGAATACCTAGACCTACAATATGATTAGAAATATCGTTTATGCTATACAGTCAGTCATCATAATTCACTTAAAATCATAAATTATATTATTCGTTTTAACATTATCGGATAATTAATGTTGAGTAGTATGAACAACCGTTTTTTTAAATTAGTATAACTTACAAAAGGATAGAGACAAAAGGAGTTATCTCAACTTTGTAATATTTCACTTGATGACGGGGTACTTGGTAGCGGTGACAGCACTCAATGTTAATCTGCATCTCGTCGTTTTTTTTGTTTTGCGTCAGTATTTGAGTTTAATATATTTTGAGCACGTTTAACACTTTGACATATTATTCCTTAATTTCTAAAGCATTCTTGTATTATAAGTATTACATAACAATAAATGCACTCTACGCGATTTTTGTAAGATTTGTAACTCAATGTTTGACAGTACTACCTTCAACCCGTCGTCGGTCGAGAAGTTGTAAAAATAGTTATTACAAAGACTACGCGCAGCGACATAACATTCATAGCTGGCAAGTTATAGCTAACGGCGATAGAACTGCACACGTGGCAATCCCAGGTAAATTAAAAGATAAAGAGGAGGGTTGGAAAAGTATTGTTGTTGTTTGCATACTTATCGCTTGTGTGACTAGGGTTGTGTGTTATCGTAGAGCTGACAAGTATTGAATTTACTGAGCACTTTATTTTCTTTTTAATGTGCTAAATACTCTCGTAGTACTAGTTTATTTTTGTTTTCATAGTGTTTTGTCACCATACAAACTTAATAATATAAATTGCACTTGTAAAAAGCAACTGTGAACCTGTGACAGACGAGGAATTGAACCCCGTGTCTTACGCAATCTAAAAGGCATACGCCCGGATTGAAGGAAAATATTTTATACATTACGCGTAATATACTACGCGTTAAAAAAAGCACTTGCAAAATTCAACAGGCTTGTTAATGTGACGGTGGCCGAGTGGTATAGGCATACGCCCGGATTGCGTAAGACACGGGGTTCAATTCCTCGTCTGTCACAAAGTCACGGTTGCTTTTTACAAGTGCAATTTATATTATTAAGTTTGTATGGTGACAAAACACTATAAAAACAAAAATAAACTATAAATTGGCTTTCATCATCTTAACTGATTGTTAAAAAAATTGAAAAAATATTTTCCTTCGTATATTGTGAGAGCAATCTCGCAACATTGATGATGTCACGCAGCCTACGCGTTAAAAAAAGCACTTGCAAAATTCAACAGGCTTGTTAATGTGACGGTGGCCGAGTGGTATAGGCATACGCCCGGATTGCGTAAGACACGGGGTTCAATCCCTCGTCTGTCACAAAGTCACGGTTGCTTTTTACAAGTGCAATTTATATTATTAAGTTTGTATGGTGACAAAACACTATAAAAACAAAAATAAACTACTTGAAAAGAAATAGAATCGCACCATAAAAGTCACAAACTTCAATAAAAATATTTAATTCAATTTTTAAAAACAGGCTTTTATTTATACCCGGTATCATTGATATCTCAATGCCCGGTATCAATTGGAATCGGGTGGGTTAAAATTGTGTGGATTGAATTGGATATTTATCCAGTGGCTGGGTTTATATCCGGGTAGGCGCCCATCTATCACAAATGATTGAGACATCTAAATCAATGGCTTTTTTGACAATAATATTTTAGGGTACCCCCAAAAAATGCATTGTTTTGCAATATTTTTGTAAAATCTAATTCAAACATCAGACTTTTATAGCCTGTGGTGTAAAAAAAATAGTCCAAGTTTTACATAACAATAAAACTTGTATTATTAGCAGAGACGATGCACAGCATCCTGTGAGATGCGTCTACTTCCGCCTAGCATTTATTTGATGTAATTTCCGCATCCTGCTGGATAAATAATTATTGGTTTAATTTGACTTACTTCCGTGTCCGCCATTTTTAGTCACCTGGGGTCGAGTTATCTCGAAGTTTCCTCATAGAAGTCTCGCCAGGAGGCCTTAATGGGATGCTGTGCATCGTCTCTGCTAATAATACAAGTTTTATTGTTATGTAAAACTTGGACTATTATTCGGCATGTGACGATGCACAGCATCCTGTGAGAGATGTGTTTATTAGCTCCTGGTGACTATTGAACGACGCTATGTGATAAAGAGTATGGTAGATTGATGATTGCAGCTTTTGAAGATATCTGTAAAACGCTAAACGATGTGATTAATGGGTGCAGTAGTAAGCAAATTATTATTGTCAAGTATTAATGCGTAAAAGTTGATACGGCAGACTACTATTAACATTATTTAGATTATTTCTTTATCAATAATAAATGATTTCCAACTAAAAATATATGCAACGTATAACGACATCTTCCATTTAATTGTCTAGTACATGAAGTTGCAAGAGCGATAACTTTCGCTATCAAAATATTTTTATTGATATGTTTTAGTTTTGAAATATGTCTAAGTTAAGTGATTATTAACTTTGATTAATGGCCTAGACAAATAACTATTTTAAGATATCAATGATGAATGATGTCTCATTGTGGTACAAGTTTTGAAAATTATATGCATTTTGAGGGACCGAAACCTTGTGGGGAACGGAAAGTACCTAGGAGGGCAAGATGGATTATTTTTGTTACCTACGTATTGGTAGGCATAGCAAACAGTCTGATCTGTATGAATGTATTATGAAGGCAAACTTGTTTCATTACAATGATATATTGAGCATGAGGTTTTGAAATCAGACTGATCCGATTTGATTGAATATTTAGGTTATGTGTAAGCCTGCCAGCTTTTGGGGCTAAATTTAAAAACGCCAGCTTGAGGTATGATACAGAATCAAATGTTTCAATCAGGTAAAGCATTAATGAAAAAGGTCGGCCGGGCCATGCTGATTAGGTATAGATTTGTTATTTAAGCAGATGGTTTAAAACATGCCTAAAGCTTAGATTTGAAATCTTCCTTTTGCCAATAGAGGGTTAATATGAATGACTAGATTTAAATCTTCCTTTTGCCAATAGAGGGTTAATATGAATGACTTCATAAATGTAAATTTCAAAATATGGAGTAAACTAAGTTTGCCACCAAGTTCTAGTCTAGTTTTAAGATACACTTTAAAAATTGTTTGCTCAGTTCATGAGGGGTTTGGGTGTATCCCTGTTTTTTCACAGGACTTAGTTATATGGGTTACATAACTTTGGCTTTCAAATGGTCCTTGTCCTGCAGTAGAGTTCTGGCCAATCGGATCTGACCTGTGGAGGGAGCGAGAAAAGATGCCTCACCACGTTGCAGGAGGTGGTAGTCCCGAAATACAAAGTAAAGTGTTTGGTAGGTGTAGTTATTAACCGCAGGTGTGGTTGTAATTGCACCCCCCCCCCTTTTTAAAATTTAAAGTATTAACGTAAAATGTGTTCTAACTAAACCTTACATGACCTATAATTCTAGCGCAGAGGTTGGAGTTAATGATTGATATTAATGTAAAAATATCTCTGGTCACGTCGTGCTGTTGTCTTACCGGATTATGAAGTGAAGAGACACAGAGTGCACTGGTGTATTGTGCGTACGCTTGTGCACTTTCGATTTCAGTCAGGGGAACATTGGATAGCAGCTTCATTGTCGCCTTAACAAGATATTGAGTACGCGTAAATATTCTGATTAACTGGGCCATTGTGCGAGGGTTTGTGTGCTATTAGCAGTTCAGAGAGTGAGCTTTTGCTGTGGGGTAGGCTCATAGTTTTCTCGTGTACTTAAGGAGAATTTTCAATTTAATGGTAAGTTATGTATTTCAACTGAATCATTCGTATTTGTTTACGGCCTTTATGACACACAGCAATTATAGTGCTCGTGCATTTAGAGGTTGCGCACTTCTCGAGTTATTTTGTTGCACGTCCCTTGAGTACTCATTTCGACTATATGACATTTACTTTCTGTATACTTAATTGCCAGCCCAATAGTATCGAAGAATATGCTATGATTTTTACTTTCGTTTTCTCAGTTGGTATTTAGAGTAAAAAGTACTTTAACAGTACCTTTTCTGAACTAGGTATTCGGAAATCTTTTCCAAACTAAGAATCTACGGCTCCGGGTCATAACGAGGCTTCGATTAGTAGTTATGAGGGCCTTTTGAAGGGCTCAGTTAGTATGAAAATCCATGGTACGGTAAGGGCAAATGGCAAAGGTAGGCTAACGGCGATAGACAATTTAAGTCAATCCGAAAATATTGCACAACCAAAGTTTGTACAAAAGGTGGACTTTACGCCATATGACACAATATCAAGGATAAGCGTTCAGCTCATTAGCGTCTGCTCGGTTTTTTTAAGACTATTTCAGAAATAGACTTGCTTGTCAATGCATTCTGAGGTAGACTAGAGCTGTTGAATATAGCACGGTGTTGATGAGACATGCACCGGCACAGATGTAAACGGCAGACCGTGTTACTGCACTGTGATTCGACTGGTCAGTTGATTAAGCAAGCAAAGGAAAACGTGCTGGGCTATTGAATGATATACGGGATTGGTGAGGCAATCACCGGCATGAAATTGTTCGGAAGAATGTGTGGAGAACTTTCAAATATTGCGCGGAGTTGCTAGGCAAGTACCGGCATAAAAGTGAATGACTGACGCGTCCCAAGCGGATTAGTTCGGTATTCTCAGATATGTCTACAAATAAATGTGACAAAGGCCATTGTGCGGAGTTGGTGAGACAAGCCCCGGCACGGAATATAAGCAGGACTGATGAATACTGCACGATGTTGGTGAGACAAGCATCGGCGTGGAGGGATGTTAATGTGAGCAAGACCATTGAATATTGCGTTGAGTAGGTGAGGCAAGCACCGGCACTGAATGTAGACAGGATAGTTGAATATTGCACGATGTTGGTGTGACAGGCAAGCATCGGCGTGGAGGTGAATGGCAGATGCATCCCTGTACTGTTATAAGTGTTAGGTTGGCTTACGCAGCCTGATGCTAAGGTGCCACTGCGTCCGATACGCTCGGAAGCAGCCCCCTAAACTGCACTGAGATAAATTGCAGATGTGGCTCTGTATTGACATTACGATGATCGCAGTTTGACAGGTAGATGCCGCTGGCCCTTGTACGTATGAGGACAGCAACCGTAAGAATACTCAGATGTGATGAGTTGCGTAGCACTTGCGTTACGTTAAGCGAAAGGACTACGAGTAGTTTGTGTAATGATAGAATAAGTCAGGCTTCGAGGGCCTCTCAATAATTGTTGATTTCTTGCGATCCGTAGTAATCACAATCAATAAAGGCCGTGTCATTTATCGACTTCGACCATGGATTGTTCGAGCTGTCTTGTGTTATGTTATATAAGAAGTATATTATAATAATTTCTATTTCTATTAACTAATAAAATTATTAATTCAAATGAATAAGTACTAAAATAGTTTAAGCTTACATTGCATTGTTGCCAATAATATATGGACTCTGGCTCGAAATAAACATATTTTATTTTAATTTTTTGTTTTATTTTTATTTTATAAGAAGTAATCGGCACTTGGTGGTATTTAATGCACGCAACTGCCAAGAGCTTGCAGTGTGGTTTTACTGGGATACGGTCCCCCAAGCTGCTGTTTTTCAGAATGCTACCTTAAATGAAGGTGTTATAGTCTTAGGTCTTAATTATATCGCAACCATTAATAAAGGACACTGGCCGAGTGCCTAAATTACAAGGTTCAAATCGGTTTTTAAATTGCCGCTTTAGTCAAGTGTGTATAGGCAACTGCATATGAATGCTCGACAGAGGCGAGGCTACACTGCATAGATATAGATATAAAAGTTAACAATTTGAGATGAGACAAATGTGCACTGTAATGAACCTTCTTATGAATTGGGTAGATGTATTTATGTTATCCTTTAAAAGTTGGATTTAACTGAATTGAAATTGCTTTTTCAAAATAAATTGTGACAAGAATTGTTAACGCATTGTTTTTAGTTGTTTTGAACTGAAAACATGCTAGATTGAGCAATATAAGTATGGTCAGGCTGGTAGAGGATTCAGCGGTTGTTCAGAAGAAGCCGCTGTTATTACATTCTAGTTAGAAAGAAGTACGTAAGTATACGAGGGTATATGAAAAATAAAATGGAAATATTGCATGTTCCATCTAAAAATGAGCTACCCGTGCTATAAAAATCTGTAATTTAAGATACTGCGGTACCTAGGAGTCGAGGCAATACATACAGTAAATATGTTTTACAAGATGGGTTTGACCGAATATCGAAATTCGGGCCTCGGAAACTAACTTGAGCGTGCGCCGCCGCGTGTTTTTCCACGGTTTTAGCTAAGATAATGTTTGTTTAGTTTATTTCAAATTGATGTGGTCAAAAGGGGGTATTCACGCTGAATAAAATACCACGTACCTTATTATGTGTTTGTTTTACCTTTAATTAAGGCAAAGCCAGGGTCTGGGAAAAACCGCCGGCCGATCCATTTTCCAGTGTTATTCGTGCGCGTGCAGCGTAGGCCGATGATCGCTTCGTCTTGCAGGTCACCGTCACGTTAAAACACTATCACTTTTAAAACTTGGTCATTATAACAATATAGACTTTTTATAAAATCGTTAAGATTATTTAGATTTTTAAAGGTAAAACTTTTTCAAATATAATACGCTAAGTATGAATGTAATTCTCGATTTAAGCAGAGTTTCTGCTTAGGATGTTGCTAGATCGAAAGCAAACGACGCTATGAGGAAACTTCGAGATAACTCGACCCCAGGTGACTAAAAATGGCGGACACGGAAGTAAGTCAAATTAAACCAATAATTATTTATCCAGCAGGATGCGGAAATTACATCAAATAAATGTTAGGCGGAAGTAGACGCATCTCACAGGATGCTGTGCATCGTCACATGCCGAATAATATATATTTTCGAGGAAGATATATTTTCCGCCCCCCGCACACCCCTCCGCCCCCCGCGGTGGTGGACAATTCCATACAAAACTAAGAAAATATATATCCCATAGTGTGAACGGGTGAAAGATATAACTCGGGATATAAAATATATCGTAAGATATATTAATATATTATATCCCACAATCAAAAGGCAGCTTACTTTTAAAAATATTTTTAAGGCAGTTCTCTTGGACAAAGGTACTTCTAATTCTTTATGCACTAATGCACAAAGGTCGCGTTTTCGGACTCTATTAAGAATTATGATACAGTTTCATTGACATGAAATCGCGTTGACCATGATAAATGACGAAAAGGATTCGAATTTTAAACAGAAACAAAAGAAAACATTTGTGTCAATCACTAAACATTACCCTCCGTTTGGTGAAGTCGAGTAAAAATTACCTAATAATCCTACTAATAATATTTCGGAGTATTACGAAATAGAATAATGACCTTGATGATGGTTATTTATGAGTATAAGTATTACGTAACTACTGGGAACAAAGTTCGCCAACGGGACAGCATTTAAAAAAAATTAAATGCTTTAATAATAAATAAATACTTACCTACTGGGTATTGGTTTTGAATTAATAAAATTATAATACAAGGTGTACTTACTTTAGGCAGTTCCGAAGGTCTATTATGCGCATACTTAAAGTAAAACATTCCATTCCACTATTAGTTTTTTGCTTGGTAAGGTGATACGCAGGCAGCCAGGCAGGAATGATAATTATTTCAGCGTTTTCTTGTAGGTACAGTGTACAGCTAATGTACGAAACAAGATAAGTATCAATGAAAACCATTTAAAACTGTCAAGTCCGATACGGTTTTCATTTCTAAGGTTCCGATCTTGCTTGTTGTTTGTGTTTGTGTAAGTGTGTTATTTTATTTCTAATAACCACGATTCATACTCAAACAACACAACTGCGAAGCGCAAAGCACCCCAAAGTAATATTTACCTACCTATTGACTTTTGTTTATTTGTTACCCTTTGTGTGGCGCTATTTTGCTTTAGTTAGAATCTCAATCTAATATTATAAAGCTGAAGCGTATATTAATTTGTTTGTGACCCGTCATCTGTTTTCAGAATGGCTTGATTTACATACCATCCATAATTATTGTGATGATTAAATGGCATGTTTTTATTATCTCTTGCGTGTATCTTACAGGAAATCAGTACGTATCTGTCAAAGCCAAAGGTTTCCGTTTAGGAGCATGCAACGTACGTGGACTTTATAAAGAGATGTGATGCGGCGATGCCTTCATGTAGCAGTGACCAGTGAAGATGAAGCACTCGTTTTGTTTAGTGGTCTTTGCCATCTGCGCGGCGATTCATCGAAGCCAGGGCCAAGAGCCTCCTGCACCACCACCGCCTCCACCAGAAATGGGAGGTGTTGTTTCATATGACAACTTGCGACCACTAAATAGAGTAAGTTGCTTATTTTGTAAAACTGCAAATTATGGATTATAATATAACATTACAAATAACTCTGAAAACCCCAATTATGGTTTAGTTTTACCGTACTTAAAGTCCGTTCGAATATTGTAAACAATTTAGACATTCCTTTTTAATGAAATGGTTCATTTTATAAACACAAAACTAACAAACTACATTACAAAGCTAGGTTATTCATCGTTGAACACTGAGGTTTTTTTGATTCAAATGGTTAGTAAATATTATTTTAAAAGTTATAAAAAGATTACAAAGACATACAATATTTGATATGCAAGTGAAGTTATTAGAACTTTCACTTAAAAGTTATAGGTTTTATGTTTAATAGTATTTTTGACAATTTTAATAGGTTGAAAGACGAGCGGACCCTCCTGAAGGAATGCCACCGATGCCGCCCATGCCGCCAATGCCACCGAGCCCACCGATGCCTCCAATTGAAAATTTGAATCGAAAACGAAGATCAGCTAAAGGTGGAGGTTCAATGCCGACTCGGAAGGGTTAGAGATTTGGGTACTAACGAACAATTCAAATAATCAAGAAACGGCTACGTAATAAAGGAATATTCGCCATGAAACTTGTAAAGCTATTTAGGATTTAAGTAAATAAAATTTGAAGCAATGAAATAATTATGTTTGAATGTTGAACCCCAAATTCGACAAAAGAGACCCCAAAATAGTTATATCAAAAATATTCATAAGGTATACATACATACATTATACATGTAACCTAGTCCATCCAACAAGGAGATTGTAGAGTGCGTGAGCAAGGCCCTAAGAAATTACTACAGAAAATTGTTCAGGGTGCTTAGAGAGTTAACATACTAAAAGTCCTGACATCTAGGGGGTGAGTCGGAGTGAGGGGCCCCTCCCCTCACTCCATTTTTCAGTTTTTCACTAATATCTTTTGACTGGTGCGTCACACAGAGGATCGACGCCATACTAGCAAAGGGACATAGGCAACTTAAATATACATGTGTCAGTTTTTGAAAAACAAATCATTCCATCGTCTACTTATAAGCTGTAAAAAAGATAAGTAGCATTTTCTTATTAGAACCTTATTTTGAGAGCTATGGCACCAAACCTGATTTATTAGTATGGGAAATGTCATAAAAACTAGTGTATCTTCCGATTTTCTTCGTGTTTCGACTTGATTTTTTAATATGGTAATAAGACATATATTTGCTACGTTTTCTCCAAGCAAACATAGTGCGCCACACGCACCCCTTAAGAGGTAGGGGTCCACTTACTTACTTGACAGCAAAAATAACTTTGTTTTTCATAGTATTTGTATGAAAGACAAAGTTATATTTGCGGTTGTTCAAATTTGTTAATTGACAAA
The DNA here is from genome assembly GCA_963584085.1 of Pyrausta aurata. Classification (NCBI taxonomy): domain Eukaryota; kingdom Metazoa; phylum Arthropoda; class Insecta; order Lepidoptera; family Crambidae; genus Pyrausta; species Pyrausta aurata. Next base: position 5,333,290 of record OY757268.1, read on the forward strand.
AATACCGGTTCTATAAGCGTTGACTGGTGTTTTCCTTCTTGTGAACAAATTGATTAATTAATAAGTTATTATTTCGACTTCGATGGTGACACTGATAAAATGGTCAGACCATAGAAGTAAATCATCGGTGCACTGATAAAAGATTCCCAGGTTCTTTTTTACTGTACCTATCTCTGGAAACGATTGTGTTAGTTAACAGTGTGTCATATTATCATCATCATCATCATGAAAAGCTTCCTGGTCTTATGCAAAGACAAGACAGTGTAATAAATGGAACACATTTATTACACTGTCTTGTCTTTGCATAAGTCGTTTTATTATGCCCATAGTTGGACAACTGCAACTGGATGCAGACCGCTCACAACCGGTCGTTGTGGAAAGCCATGGGGGAGGCCTATGTTCAGCAGTGGACGTCCTTCAGCTGATAATGATGATGATCGACAGACTAATGTTTAAGACACGCTTAGGTTTAAGCAAAAAAAATATATTTTGTTTTAGTTCCATGTATGGGAGCCACATTTATTGATAGGAAGTTTAGTTTGTAGAACACATTTATTACACTGTCTTGTCTTTGCATAAGACCAGGAAGCTTTTCATGATGATGATGATGATAATATGACACACTGTTAACTAACACAATCGTTTCCAGAGATAGGTACAGTAAAAAAGAACCTGGGAATCTTTTATCAGTGCACCGATGATTTACTTCTATGGTCTGACCATTTTATCAGTGTCACCATCGAAGTCGAAATAATAACTTATTAATCAATTTGTTCACAAGAAGGAAAACACCAGTCAACGCTTATAGAACCGGTATTTTTGTCAATTAACAAAATTTGAACAACCGCAAATATAACTTTGTCTTTCATACAAATACTACTTTGTTTTTCAAAGTTATTTTTGCTGTCAAGTAAGTAAGTGGACGCCTACCTCTTAAGAGGTGCGTGTGGCGCACTATGTTTGTTTGGAGAAAATGTAGCAAATATATGTCTTATTACCATATAAAAAAATCAAGTCGAAACACGAAGAAAATCGGAAGATACACTAGTTTTTATGCCATTTCCCATACAAATAAATCAGGTTTGGTGCCATAGCTCTCAAAATAAGGTTCTTATAAGAAAATGCTACTTATCTTGTTAACAGCTTATAAGTAGACGTATACGATGGAATGATTTGTTTTTCAAAAACTGACACATGTATATTTAAGTTGCCTATGTCCCTTTGCTAGTATGGCGTCGATCCACTGTGCGTCATGGAGATAAGAAGTCTTCTACGCAATGAAAGCTCATAAAATTTCCTACAACTTTTGTCCTATAAGTACACTTTTTCGAATTCCTACCCATTTTTTATATATACATTCTGAAATAGTGAAAAAACTACTTTTATGAATCTCTACCTGTTGCCTGCTACTTAGTTTGACTTATTTCGGGATAAAAGTAGCCTTAAAATAAAAATCTTTAATCATAACGAATTTCATCCAAATCGGTTCAGCCGTTGAGTAATGAAATTTTTTAATTTAATTTCCCCCTAGCCGATTTCAACTACGGTGGCCAGTCACAACGACCAACCGACTGCGCGGGACATATTATAGTGCACAAGTGTGTGCGCATACACAGGTGCACTCTCTATTCCTTTCACTCTCATAGCCCGATGGGACAGCAATCTGACACGACCGGAGAGAGATCAGGCGCAGGACCAACGGCTTTACGTGCTTTCCGAGGCACTGGGGTGAAACACCGCCAACTTCCAAACTGCGGGCTTCCTTGAGAATTTCTGAACAGACAAACCCAGGTACATATTTTTTGTCCGACCCGGGAATCGAACACGGAACCTCTGGCGCAGCTGTCGCTTTAAAATGCCACCCTCTAACCCCTGCGCCACCGAGGCAGTCAAGAGTGTTACACACGAGTAATGAAAACATTTATCTTTGATACATATAATATTTCAATTCTTTAGGCTGTGATGGTCCTGACAATGGTTCTTTTTCCAAGGTTCCCTCATCCTCAGTAGATGGTAGCTGAAGAGGCTCTACATCGTCTTCATCATCGTCAACGTCAATAGACACGCCGTTGAGGCAATTCCCTTGGCAGTGGAGGCACGCCGCGGAACAGTTCAACATTGCTTTCCAACATCCTCATTTGCTACTACCACAATCCTTCGTGTAGCGTCAAAATATTGTTTTTAGAAGTATCTCTGGTGCTGGCTCAATATTCGGTTGTTTTTGAATCTTCGGTTGTTTTTGGCACCAGGCTGTCCCCTTCATGTTTCCATCCACTCTTGAGGAGGCAGCTCATTTCCGAGCCACAGCTGCACTTGGTGGTAAGTGCGCCGCGAATGCTATTTAGCTGCGTTTTCAGTTGGTGGGACGGAGCTGAAATCAGGCTTAATATTTGCCACTGATCTCACGAATGACTGGTATCGGTACTCATTGAGGGAGGTCAGTCTTGCTGGTGCGCCATACCATTTAAGGAAGCACATCTTCCCACTCTCGTCAACCTCACTGTGCGTGGAAATAGGCTTGTAAAAGGTAGGCTTGTAAGGTAGTGCTCAATTCAAGTAGAATTTTTTTCAATTTTCACTTTTCCGTAAAGTGTAGTTCGAAAATAGGTAGGAATTCGAAAAAGTGTAAACGACAAAAGTTGTAGGAAATTTTATAAGCTTTCATTGCGTAGGAGACTTCTTATCTCCATGACGCAGCGTTTAAAAGATATTAGTGAAAAACTGAAAAATGGGAACTTTGACCTCCTCCCCTCACCCCGACTCACTCCCTAGATGTCAGGACTTTTAGTATGTTAACTCTCTAAGCACCCTGAACAATTTTCTGAAGTAATTGCTTAGGGCCTTGCTCACGCACTCTACAACTCCTTAGGGGTTATTTATTGGGTGAACTAACCTTGATCTATCATGTAAAAGAGCTGCATGCAAGGAGTCATGAAGTTTTTTTTTTTTCTATGTTTATAAATATTTTTTTGGCCACTTTATATTACACATCTCCTATAAATAAGTACTTATTATGTAAGAATAGGTTTATTTATTTTTATTAATTATTTTATCATGGGGAATAATAAAACGAGCGAATAAAAAATAACTTGGCGACTGATGATGACATACTGTTTTAATCACTTGAGCGGTATGAATTTGAGTAAGCGAATAATTAACTAAACTAACGACGAATATTGATTAATAATAAAATCCAGAACGAGCTTACAACAAGTGGGCTTTGTTAAATTCATTTCAGATATAAAAATACTATCCGGGCGACTAAATTACTAACTGAGCGACTAGAAATACAGAGTGGGCAGCTTTAATATTAAGATATTTTCGATTTTTCCAATTGTGGTTTTACATAACGAACTACAAAAAAGTTCACTCTGAACAAAGTTTGTGAGCTGCTATATTAATGATTATTGGTTACTGATATTCTATTTGAGGTATTATGTTTTATATTTTATGCAAACTATAAAATGATTATTATTAACAACACCACCACTGGAAGCAAAAATGATACCCATTGGTCAAAAATGAAACATACATAAAATAAGCAAAATAATTGTCATGTAAATTTTTGCACAATTTAAATGCTTACATACAGTAGTATACATTTAAGGAACCCTTCGTGCGCGAATCCGACTCGCACTTGGCCGGTTTATTATTATTTGATTTAAGTAAACGAAAATTGATTATTATTACTTTTTCGTAATACATTGTTTATTTTTATTACCTATAAGAATATTTAGTGTATCTTCAAATAGTAATTTCATAAGATGATTTTTTATTTAATTGTGGCCTCATAATACGCTACTTCGATTAGTATTTTTCAAAGCAGTTTTTGCATTGGAAACACTTCATATAAGATTAAATACCGCTCAGTTTGAAAAATCCATTTGCTAAATATTGAAAAAAATGCAGGACGTAATGTTGACACTCAATAAAAAATTGGGTCGCTCATATATTATGAAGCTTCTCATTTTGTATTTAAAGTAACTCAATTTATTCTTTGTTAGTTGCTGATCCGTTGATTTCTCGTCACTCGCACTCAGTCGCTCACTTAGTAATTCTATAACCCAAATTAAGTATTTTTGACACTTAAAACTTTAATTTACAGTCGCTCGTTTAAATACTACCCTTTTATCATTACCTATCTTGACCTGTTCCCAGTTTATCAAAGCTTTCAAATATAAAAAAAAAATCTTCAAGCTGTCAATGTCAATGTTAGAAATCTGTCAAAAATTACATAATCAGTCAATCAGCTGTTGTTATACGAAAGCATGGAAATTTTGTGAAAAGATTTTGTTTGCCAAAAATTGGCTTTTTTACTTATCCAAAAGGTGCGCTTAAGGATTTTGAGCATATAAATGAATGAAGCTGTTGCTTTAGTAACAGTAAAATGTTGAGGGTCTTAAGAAATTCGTCAACAACATTGAGCAGAATCAAGTTTCCTGAAAAATATAAAGGCACTGTTATAGAAAAGTGGGCTGATTACTGGAAAAACTTATTTATTGACTATCGTCAAATGTTGCAAGATTTGCGAACTGACATTCAAGACGATCCCAAAAAGGCTTTCAAGTGGGCCACTGGTATAGCAACTGCTGTGTTGCTAGCACGCAACAATCCAAGTGAAATCGATTTCAAAGACCACCTTAAACAGATTTCCAATGAAGTGGTTCTAGTTAGTGAACCCTGCCAAAATCCAATATCAGTGGGTCACCTTAGGTTTCTGCAAACTTGTTACAATGAAGGGGTAATTCATTATAAAAGTCTTGGAATAGCGTCAATTATGTTTATATCTGACCTAAATGACGAATGTGATCTGTTTAAAGCTCAATGCTCATACCTGCAACCTACCTTCTTGAGTTTCCCAACACGAATAGTTGATATTGGTATTATGGGGAGATGGTGGAATATTTATATAAAAACAAACAATTATGATGTGAACTACTAACTAATAAATTATAGTTTCAAAACCTGTTTTCATTACTTTCTAACCTGATCCTTTAGATATTTACCCTAATCCACATTTATAGCAAAATTTCACTAATTCTTATGCATTTTATCAACCAAAGTAGGCATATAATATATTTGCTGATTCTTGGCATCTACCTTGAACAGTCCTTGCTTTTGGTTACTAATATGTACAATTACAATTTCTTATTGTTGGATGTTTATAATAGAAGCTTGTTTTTTTTGCCCATAGTTGAGAAGCTGCTAGATCACTGCCAATGATAAAACATAATTCGTCATTTTGTGTAGGTACTCTCCTCTGGTGTGTAGTAATTCATATAGGTATATAGTGCAAATGTGTAAATCAAGATAGTTTGCAGAGTAAGCAATACTATCTTTTACACTAAACCTAAAAATGAAACCATGCAGTGCTGAAGATAATGTTTTATTTCTTACTAATAATGTTAAAACAATTATGTATAAAAACTAAGACCATTTCATAAATCATCTCATGCATGAGGTTATTTCCGAATGAAAATGCAAATCTAAAAACATAAATCACCACTATGCGAATCAAGAAAAATATTATAATCTTCTAGAAATCCACCATGAACACTTTTTCCACATGATATTCTGCAATCGCAAATGAAAAAACAAACTAAAAAACATAACCAATCACATTATTCTCAATATTGAAAGCATGAAGTCAATACAGCTCACATGCTTATAACATTTATTAAAGCGTATTTAATTATTATACTCAACTTAATATTGCTAACGCCTTGTAAATTTAACGAAAAATAAATGGCTGTAATGTTAGTCCTTCACTGTCACATTTTGAATTCTAAGCCATAATAAGATAAAACATGCAAGCTGTAAAACAACAAAAATATGAAAAAAACTCTTAACTTTAATCATGAATCTAAGCCAGGCGCAAATGTAATTATGCTGCTAATTACTAAATCATAACTAAGTTGTTTCAATCAACAAAATGTTACCTCTCACAAGTAAAATCAAGTTTATCGTTCCAATTCAAGAAAAATATCTTAAAAAAATATAAAGTTATTGATTTTATAGGATTAAAACAAAATCATCCTTCAGTAAAATTAAATAAAAATCATCACTTTGATTATAATGCATTGTCTCTTAAAAAAGGAAAATATAATAAAGTTACAGTATTGTAGTAAAAATTGCTGAAAAAATGAGTCTAAACTAAAAGTTCTTGTCTAAATTATTATGATTACAGTGAAAACAATCCATCACATTCAAAGACTCAACAAAGTATGATATAAATATAGTGGATAACAGTACATATTATTGGACATTGCTTGCATGAACACTTAAATATTTTACAGTTAACATAAGTTCTATTTATTTCTAGTTATTGCTTTTTATTTTATCATGGTCCAGGCACTGCATGTGTATGATTGGAAAAAAATGTGGTGATGGCCATAGTCACATTATAACTTGTATGAATCAGCTATAAAAATATTAATGAATATACTAAATAACAATAGATACAATATGACAATCATCTCAACATTTCGACCATGTTGGAGGTTCTATAGAAAAAACCTATATACTATTTCCATAGGTGATAATAAGGAACTCAGACAATATTACTTTTTTCTATCAACACTGCTAATGACAGAAGTGCACTTCAATTTGTATGCAGCATGTTTGCTGTGAGGTAGAGATGAGTGTTGATAAAGAATTATGACTATGAATTTATATTAATTTTCCCCGCAAACCAGTACATAAGTCTACATACAATTATTAAAAGACAACCTTACTTATGCATAGAAGCACTACACTCATAAAACAGTTGAATGTCGAGTAGCTAATTTTATGGGGCATGGCGGGACAATACCTGACTTCACTCCTGCTTATATCAAGCAAAAAGCATGCACTACAATAATATCGATTACCTACAACCATTAATTTTATAATTATATTTGACAGTGGTACATTTGGGGTGGAATTACTCCGTAACTTTCAATTTAATGAATTTTACACATTGTACGAAATAATACCGAGAATAACACAGAAAAAGTTAGGTACATAAATAATTTGTTTCTATCACAATATTTTCAGACTTTGCTTACAAGATACACAGGAGATATTTATACATATAGGTAAGTAGTAAACTATAAGAACCAGTTCAGACATTGTTAGTCGAGACTGCCGCATCACAGATAAATATGTAGATCGTTTATAATAATACCAATAAGAATAAAAAACGATAAGTTTTAGAATAATAATTGAGCTAATCACAAAAGCATTGCACAGTAGATGTGTAGATATGACGTTATACATTTGAAACTAGTTGGTTCATCCTATGAAAGTGAAATGAGATTGAGGGTGAAAAGGCCCCTTCTAAGCAGCGATGACTGATGATGATGACGATAGATAGTACATTAGTGTTGCATATGAAACATCTACAGGAGGATGATGTCCGCGGCGTGGATCCCGTACGCGTACAATCTGTCTATCTCGTCGCCGTCGTGGTCGAGAAGGAGCTCGTCATCTGAAAAATCTAAACATTTTAATATATGTTATTATCAGTTTCTAACATCGGTTTTTAGATGGAATATAGATTTGTTTAACTACACTAACACAAACACACAGCACTCATACACGCACTATTTTAAGGTACTGATTTGTCACTGGTCATGAGATGGACCTGGGCACCTGGTGACCTGTAATACAGGTTTTTTAATCCCTACTCCAGGATCTTGTCATCCACAGCTACTTTAAGGAATATAAGCTTACCCCCTTACACTGTTTTGTCTCGTTCTTTCTTGGCGTTGTCATCATTTGAAAGAAAGTGACAAAACAGTGTAATAGCTAAAATAGGTTTATTAGACTGTTTTATGATTTGTATGTACCGTCGCCAGCAAACTTTTTTGTTGAAGACTAACCCGTATTACAACTGCACAAGATACCGCAGCGTTTACCTTGACGTGTTGTTGTCTGTACGTACTTTTGTAATGTTGTTAATGATGACTGGCTATATAATCTTTAGCAGAAAAGTTTTCGCCGTGCTTTGCCACCTTCCGGGCACTCACGTTATGTGTGCGATCGGTGTGGTAAGAGGTTGGAAAGAGCCCTATCTTTAGATATCAACGGCGTTGCGGTAACCAGAGAGGAACCCACTAGTGCTGCGACCATCATCTGATACAGATGCAGTGTGGTTACTGATGTGCCGTTCTTGGAAATTTTGGGAACTTTTGAGTAAATTTTCTGGAAATTTCCGGGAAACTTGCCCCAAGGTTATGTGCGTAGACTGTTGATGTACGTAAGATAAAAAAAAAGTTTATCCTAAATAGTTCATTGTTTTTAGTTTTTTATTGAGATTGCAAACGCGGTTTAATTTAGAATATATTTTGTAATACTTTATATTTAGTTATTAACCCATATCTCAAAAACGACCTTCTCTTAGAATATATTCTGCCCTCATAAGCCAAAAAGCGTTAACTCAAAAAAGCGTCTTTTGAGAAAATTGATGTTTTAATTTTTTTGATATCGCGTCAACTTAGAAAAGGATTTTAAAAGTTATTTGAACATAGGGTTAGAAAGTGTAACCAATAGTTTTTATTTATGTTTTGAAAAAATGGTAAAATATGTTTTTTTACCTTATTTTTGAGATACCGCTATTATGCTTCAAAGTAAGAATTTTATATTATGAGTTACCGCTTTTTGTTTATGTTTGTTCATAGGAATTTCCATACAAATGTTTGTATTGTACATTTATGCTTAAAAACCTTACTAAACATAATAAAACGCAAAAAAAAATGCATTACGAAATAATTTTAATATACTTTAGACAAACGTACTCAAAAATTAAAACATTTGAAAAAACGTATCTATGTAATAAATCACTCTGAAGTAGGCTTAGCTCCCTCCAGAAAGACAGTCTGTTGCCTAGGGATTTTAAGATATTGTTCTTCTTGACTTGTGAAATTCCGTTAAGTATGGTTTTCTTCTTTGTAGGTGGAAGAACGTTTGTTTTCTTTTAATTTTATTTTAATTAAAATATTTATTTTTAAACGAAATATGCATATATCTACATATTCTGCGAATATTCGAAGCGTCTTAACTGTTGCCGTTATTAATATCGAGCAAAAAAAAAACAAGTCTGTCATATGTGAGCCCGCTTTATATATTTATTTTATTTTATTTTTTGTATTTGTTGTTATAGCGGCAGCAGAAATAAATCATCTGTGAAAATTTTAACTGTCTAGCTATCACGGTTCATGAGATACATCCCGATAACAGACAAACAGACGGGCAGCGAAGTTTTAGTAATAGTGTCCTGTTTTTAACCTTCGGGTACGGAACCCTAAAACCATAAGTAGGTATAAAAAAACATGAAGTTCTGATATTTATCTCTAATTAGGAACAATAACTTCAAATAACTTTGTAACCGCACGACCTGTTTACTTCGAGCAAAACAAACTAGAACTGACAAGTAATTGTAATGACCTAAAGGTATGACTGGGAGAGAATGCTTTAAGCATTAAGTCCACCTTTTGTACACTGTTACTTGTGCAATAAAGTTCTTAAATAAATAAATAAATACATTGTTGGTAAACATTCAATAATTTGATAGATAGTTTGTACTTGACTATCGCACTTAATGCTTAAATGATAGCGTTCACTAGCGCTTTGCACTCTACATATACCGCTAATCTCCTTAAAACTTTTTAAGGAACTTTCTAAGGAATTTCACCGTAAGTAAATATACGGCCATTGTGCTTAAAAATAATGATATACCTCTAAGCCACTTAGTAATATCGTACAAATTTGAGATATGTAATATTTTCTTAGTAGGTTTAAGAGCCATATGACAGTTTGGAGATTCTCAGATTTTACCTAATTTATCAATGTGTGTGTGCGATTTTATTTGTCCGGGACACAAAAAAATGTTAACTGTAATTAAACAATTTTGATACTTTATCTCTAGGTAGTAGGCTATGCGTATGATGAACACAGAAAATGATGGTCTTAAAAAGTCGATGTGATAAATTAATGTTATACCAGTTTTTTTGTATTTGAAATACCTATTACAAATACAGTGAATACAGTTCGGAATCAGGGCTCGCGTCAATTCCGTTCGCGAACATTTTCCTTTTGATAAGTATATAACTAAATTCACAGATTTAAACACAAACGTACAGTTATAATAACGTAAAAAACTTACAGCATAGAAAAAACGAAATGCATCCAAAGGGTGAAGACATATAGAGGCGGGTAACACGCACTGACCTGCAACGACTAACCAGTGTTGTGCCGTGTTGGCTATTTCATGGAATTGAAATGCTTTATAGAGACTTTTCCGACTCAAGTCTTGATTTGAATCTTGTTTTAATCAGTCAGGTATCAAACGACTGCCGGGAGTCGCATAATAATGTAATTTCTATTGTGTCTCGTTCACACATACTTGACGAGTTAAAACAATTTTCTAGTGTCAGTCGGTCCTTATTTGGATTGTTGTAACGAATTTCTTAAATATTTCGAGATTAAAAATAGATGACTTGGCACATCACTAGTCAGTCGGTACAGGTTGGTACCGGTTATCTGCCTCTTTATGTCTTCACCCAAATCGTGACTTCTCAGAGTAGGTATTTTTTTACGAATGTAAACTCCACGAGAAACGGGGACTAAGGGTTATTGGTGGATGATGCCATTGGTTCTGGGCTTGATCTACCACGTGTCATACCAGCTGGATGCTATGAGGATTTATTTACACATAAATGCTTTTTAGTGTAACGCTGTTCTTTGATATGATTTGTATTTTGATATATGAAATATGTCACAAGTTATTATAGCTAACATTCAGAAAATGTAGTTAAGAAAATTTCGATAAAGATTTCAAGTATTTCATGTATAACAGATGATAAACAAGATAATTTTTATTTAATTATTTGGTTTACACCGGTATTATATCATTTTGTCCATATACATTTTTAATATTATATGAATATGGACTTGAATAGAACTATGGAACTTCATGGCATTTGCGTACAATTTGAATACAGGTTCATATTAACTACATACACATCACATGAAACGCTTCTATTTAAACAAGCGTTTTACTATACAAGTTTATAGTTAGGTTGTGGTTGTGGATTGTGGTAGAAAGAAAAGTAATGTCAAATGAGCAAAATATTGCCCTATTTATTTAGGTTTAAACCATTGAAACACTGTTACTAGCGTATGGAATTAATGCCATGAACAAGTCCCACACAGTATGGAATTGACGCCAATGGCCAATGGTATGTACGTACAAGTGCGTATCAAAGGTTGTGGAACTAAATAACGCCTATATAAGGTATATATTAAGAAAAACTGACCTTTTAATTTTTGTCGTCCGTTTATTCTTATTCAAAATCCAAAGCACGAATGATGTAAGAAAATTTATAAACTTACTTGTTTACTACTCAAAGTCAAATACTTAAAACAAAAGCCCTTATTTGTCTTCAATTTTGTTGGGTTAATGGTCACTTCACCACCATACTATTTCAATAAAACCGACTTCAAAAACAAAACACATTAAAAAGTCTTAAATAAACTCTTGAAAGGACTCCATTTTAGGCAAACCATGTCTTTTTGGAGTCGATGCCCAGATAGATGTCGCTTAAGATGGAACTTGAGAGAGCCCATGCGATGGCACTGACTTCAAAAAGAAATGGTTTGCCTAAATTGGAGTCCTTTGAAGAGTTTTAGACTTTTTAGTGAAAAAAAAAAACTTCGACCACAGAAAACTTTGCTTCATATCCAGCCTCGGCGCGCCCCAGCCCTGTTTTATAATAACTTAAGGGGTAAGAGGTAAATACCAATTCAACAAAGTAAATATCATGATAATCGGTCTACCGTTGTTGAACTATAAAGTAGTGTTACTGATATTACTTTATTTTATATAAATAAGGTTATTATTTGCAACCCCATACATATGCAATAGAATTGATACTATTGCCTATTCTTGGCCTTATTAATTCAGTATTTGTCTAAAATTGACATTTAACTGTTTGGTGATAGAAACAGTTTGCTCATCATATACCACAATTTTATTTTGGAGACAATTTTTTAATATTATTATTTTTGTCGATAATTTTGGTCGTAGTATCTGCACATTTTGTTTGATCAAGTTTCGAAAATACAAATTGTATATGATAAAAGATCTTCGTTATAACTCATGAACATCTTGAAATAGTCGCCATACATATAAATCTTTCTTGTTTATAGTATTAATAAGGATTTCTTTCTATGCAAGTTTACATAACATTGATTAATCATTTAAATACAACTACTAATCGATACAAAAGAACGAATACTTTTTTGTTATAATTAGAGACCATCGACGATCCAAATGCACTATGGCTTTATGCCTGTTGCATAAAGCCTCAAAGCGAATTGGTCGCCGTATAAAAATTGTGCAAAGCGTGATATTTTCAAATTTGGAATTAGTATCATACACGAAATAAAAGAGTAGCAACGAAGACAACGAGCGACACACCCTTCCCCTCCGAGCGCTCGGCGCTGTCTGTCAAATTTCGATCGAAGATGAACGTCCGTGACAGCTCCAAATCTCAAATATATAGGTTACTTTAGTAAGATATTTTGAATATAGTGCACAAGATAAAATCAAGAATTTAGATGCTAAGTCAAAGATAGGAACCTCTATAACATTGTTTTATCAAATAACACACAATAAGTGCAATGTATCTCAGAGATAATCGCCTGCCTTTAGATGCGTATTTTATGCCAAAACATGGTTTCAATTTTGTCTTCATTTGGAATAACCAGAGCAATAAATAAAAAAAAACAGAGTCTACACCTTGTAGACGAACGTAATTCCCTTCAAGTTTATGTTATTTCGATAGCTGATGTCAACAACTGATCTAGAAAAGTGCACCAGAAAAACCGTCAATTTGGCTTCTATGATTGCAAATTACAGGCATTTTAAAGATTGAATCAAAAATTCAGAGCTTACATCTTATGTAGATAGCTTATTTCTACACAAATCAGTCAAAAAAAGTTGTCAGTTAAGTCATTTTTGGGAAGAAAACTGCACTTGAACTTTGTTAGAAGGTAGGTGACAGCAGCCTTAAGGTGGTTTCTAGGTGAGATAGGGCTATTTAGCTTCATGTAACCGGTAGGGAATTTGTTAAGCTATCAGATGCAACAAAAATCAGAAATATGCCTTTTTTTGAGTTACCGCTTTTTGGCTTATGAGGGCAGTATTATTCATAAAAATCGCTTTATAGCCCGCTGCTTAAATAAAATAAATAAATAATTGTTTATTTCGGACATCATGATCCATATGGTTGGGTTAGTTACAAATTGAGTTGAGTTTTTAGTTTCAAAGATCTTACTTTCTGGAAAGTTTCTGGTAACATTAGGAATATTCCCATTAATTGACTGTGTGTAAATTGCTGGAAACTGGGAATATTCCCCGCAGCCATCACTAAGCCAATGATGATGATAACTCACCGCCAGCCAGAAAGTCGTCGAAGTCCTGCACCTCGTACAGCTCGTGGTCGTACAGCTCGTCGAGCGAGTCCTCCGAGCTGTAGTCGATGACGCGGTCGACGAAGTCCGGCCGCAGGCTCGGGCTGCTCCTGTCCGGGTGTCTGTGCACTGTGAGCAGCTTGTGCGTTACTTTGTCCTGTACGAACATGTTTGTTTGTTACTTGTTTGTTAAAGTCTATTTTTCTTTGCTAGTCAAATATTGTAAACTATCTTTTTACAACTTTTATGATGAAATCTACTATATAAAAATAAGTCTGGATTTCCTCCCTAACGCTATAACGAACCGATGACGACCGAACGCACGAACTGATTTCCACGGTTTTGCATTCGTTGGAAAGGTCTCGGGCTCCGTGAGGTTTATAGCAAAGAAAATTCCCATAAAACGGGGCCGGGGCGGGGCGGGACGGGGCTGGGGGCGAAACGAAGTTCGCTGGGACCGCTAGTCAATTAATAAAATTCGCACATTAATTAAGTAGTTTGTGAATTCAATATATAATATCAAGATTGTTTTCAATATTTGACAAGGAAAGAAAATTATTTTTTTGTACTGTGTTGCTTGAATTAAAAGAATGTAAAAATACATATTATGCAAATTTCTTTTATGTATACAGTGTGATTCTTTATAAAGTGCACATAAAAAAATCTGTACTGTGTGGAGTTTTTTTCATGGATTATTATTTAATGATAAAAACCTAATCAACCTCAGATTATAATTAAGCTTAATTCATTGTTATAAATTAATTAATACACGAAGGTCACAGCAGGGAACAAAAACTTTTAAAAATCCGTTAAATAACACTGTTTTTTTTAGATTTTTTAAATGTGTTTTCAGTATATATATTGAGCATAGAATACCATATTTTAATATGTGCACTTTGTACACACCCCGGACACTCGGAAGAAACTTTTCATTTTGGCCATACATTGACAGACGGCGTGTTGCACAGACGCTGCGTTTGTGTGCGTGCTATAAGGGTTGACAAAGTCTATTACGCCGGTCATAGCATTTTTCACTTAATTAAACAGATACCTAAACAACGTAATTTACTTTAATTTAGTATACAACGTAACAAGTACTCATTTCCGTAATGTCATATTCACGTCACTGTAACGTAGCGTTTACTGTTAAACGTTAAACCTTAAAACAGTCTTTTTCTTTAAAGGAAAATACTAAAATTATTTTTGAAATACATAATGATCGTAGTTGCGCGCGCGGCTAACCAGCTGAGCGGACAAAAGGACCGGTGGAGGAACGAGTTCCCTGCCCCCCGCGTCCCGTGCATGAGTTCGTCTCGCCCTCTGCGCGACAGACTGAAACTAGCTCTGACGACGTCTCCACGTCGCTTTGCTCCCGCGAGCGCCCTAGACGGAGTGCTTCGTAATTTTAATTATTTTTTCATCGAGTCTAATACTCGAATTATCAGTTAGTTTTTGTGAATCCCATACTGGGTAAGTTGTGCAAATAATTTATTATGCTTTAGTGTAGCTGTGTGGTGTTTCTTTTATGTGTAATAAGCCTAAATAGGTGACGTGCCTCGATTACCGTTACAATTTCAAAATAGTGTTATTCACTGCTTTCAGCTGATGTTCTTTTAGTATTATTTTAAGATATGTAGTAACTTATTAATTATTTGCTGATGCTTTGAGCTCGTAATAGGCCGTCTTCGTTACGTAAATTTAAATATTCTCGAGCGACCTGACCGTTACTGATTTAAATTTTAACGGCCACCTAGTCTCCTTCCTCCTTGTGCTAGCTATGGTAGTTAATCTAGAATTTCCTCATAATCCCTAGGTCTAAAACCTTGTCGGAATAAATTGTAATGGGAGTGAATGATGCGATTACAGGAACACCCACTGGATTTAACCTTCTCCTGAGCTCAGCGTGGAAGCAGTGGTACTGAACAAACCTGGACCCCGGGAACCTGATCAAACCTGCGGACCGAGAGGAATGATCTGAGGAGAGTGGGGTATTCTGGAACCGGGGCAGTGCTTTTTATTGAGACCTAGGCGACCTACGACCCTATATATATTTTTTTAATAAATCTTTATTCTTTTAAACTTTGAATATTCTTTCTTTTACTATCGCTTCTTTTGTTCACCCTCTTAAAGGGTGACAATGGCGCCCATATACGTGGTCAAAAGGTCTTAATTTAATTGTATTGCCTCGTTACTATACGTAGTAGTATCTTGGTGTTGGATCGCTTGGTGTGCTTGTTTTTTTTTACTTACCTACATTGTAATAACGATTGTGTTACTCAACTCGTGTGCCTCTAGAATACTGTTTTTTTTTTAAAGCGTTGTGTTGTGTCGTGTTAGTAATTGTGATAATTATTGTCTTATATTTTTTGAAACTTGTATATGGCACACAAGTTGAAGCAAGTAGTGTTATTTTTTATTTTGCGCTTTATTTTGTTTTTGATTTTATTTGCAAACGCTATCGTTCTGTAGCAAAATTTGATTGTTGTAACAGAACGGTAAAGGTCTGGCTTTTTTTTTTTTTTTTTTTATTACTGTGTGCTTTCTGTTATTGTTTCTTTTATTTTCTTGACTTATATTTGCACAACATACCTAGTTTCAAAATGGCATACCCTATAAAATTTCTCCTTTTACAAAAATCTGAACTTAGTTATGAAGTATCAATTAGAGGTGAGACTCCTTCAGATAGTGTGTCAGGATTGAGGCGCCAGATCACAAAATTAACACAATTATACCCCTCTGAAGATATCGCTGATTCTGTATTCGAAATTGCTGATGATATTAAAGGCTGCTCGGAAACCCTAGAGAAAGTTAAAAACAACTTAGAATTGCTCAAAACTAATTTCAATGAACCACTGGTTAATAGAACGAGGTGTTGGTTGAATCACTTATTTTATAGAATTCAAAGAATAGAAAAACCTACACAACCTTCCGATGATTCCTCAAACCTGGAACAACTTTATAAAAAATATAATAAATATAATAGCTACCTTGCTGAAATTTCTAAAAGTTGTAACTCGACACCAAAGGCATCGGCTACTAATTCGAATGCCGAAGACGAAAATGTAGAAAGAACAAGCGTTGCCGGTATGAATATTTCGGTTACTTGTGATCGCGGTATGAGCAATGATTTATCTAAATTGAAATATGATGGGAAATCTTGTGTTCGTTCTTTTATACAGAAAGTTGAGGAATTTCGTGTATCTAAAGGTGTGTCAGAAGTTAAAATGCTTCAGTCTGCTATCGATATATTCACAGGTGATGCCTTGCATTGGTATCGTAGTCTTAAGGACAGGCTTGTTGATTGGTCAACCTTGATTTCACTTCTTAAGGATGATTTCGATATTGCTGACTATGATTACCGCATGACTGCGGAAATACGAGATCGTACACAGGGTGATGATGAAAGTATAGTAGTTTACTTGTCAATAATGGAAGGTATGTTTTCTCGGTTAAGTAGCCCTTTATCAAACGATAGTAAATTAGACATACTTCTACATAATATTCGTCCTTGTTACTCCACTATTATAGCTGCCAGCCCGAATATTAAAACTATAGATGATCTAAGAACCATTTGCAGGAATTATGAGAGTGTAAAAGTGCGTTCTGATCATTTTAAGGAACCACCGCAGGCAAACTCTAATATGCTTGCTCCTGAGTTCTGCTATCAAACGCAAAAGCGGAAAGAATTTAATAAAAATATTCACGGTTATAACGCGGTTCCATCGAGACCTTTCAAAAGCAATACTCAATATAACACTTCTGAAATTTCCGTACCTTACTGCTATCGTTGTAAAGTTAATACGCATTCTATGAGAGAGTGTACTGCTGAACGTACTGTTTTCTGTTTTGGCTGTGGTGAGAAAGGCGTGCGCAAGCCTGATTGCAAAAAATGTGGTATTAATAGAGGTGTATCTACTGATTCAAAAAACTAAATTCTGAAGATTGCAGGAAGTCCCCAATAAATAACTTTGATATCACAGATTGGAATAATTGGCTAGTGTATTTAAAACGTTTTTTCTCTAGTGATTCTAAATCTGTTTCTGCAATTTTCAATACAAGGCCAAGCGAGGATCCTCGTCCTTATGTCAAAATTGGGGTTGGCAGTGGCAATAATGCAAATAATATGTATGGACTATTAGATTCTGGCTCTGCTGTCACAATATTAGGCAATGATTCACATAAATATTTGTTGGATCTTACACTCTGCTCTGATGATATCATCACTGTAACTGCAGCAGGAGGTCAAAATATAACCTCAATAGGATATATACTTTTACCTGTAACTTTTGAAAACAAATCCGCTATTATAAAGGCATATGTCATACCAGAGATTAAAACCACTTTAATATTAGGTATTGATTTCTGGAATATTTTTAATCTTTGTCCTAAATACTTAACTGATACTAGTAATCTGTACAAAAATGATCCTGGTCTGTCTGAAATGGCAATTAACTCTGAAATTCACTTACAAACTTATGAAAATTTAACAAACGATCAGAAACTTATTGCTGACGATATTTGTGAACAATATAAATCAATATCTTTCTCAGAAAAAGGCTTAGGTAGAACTCATGTAATTAAACATCGCATAAATACGGGTGATGCTGAACCTATTAAACAACGTTATTATAGAATGTCACCTGAAAAACAGAGAATCATTACTGAGCAGGTAGATGAGATGTTGAGTTTAGATGTGATTGTTCCCTGTGAAAGTCCGTGGTCTTCCCCTGTTTTAGTTGTTGGCAAAAAGGACGGGAATCCTCGTTTCTGTTTAGATAGCCGGAAGCTAAATTCAGTAACTAAAAAAGATGCTTATAGTTTACCCTACGTCTCTGAGATTCTAGACAACCTAAAAGATGCTAGATTTATATCTAGCATAGACTTATCTAAAGCTTTCTGGCAAATTTTGATTGATGAACCTGATAGGGAGAAAACTGCTTTTTATGTCCCAGGGAGAGGCACGTTCATGTTTAAAGCAACTGCCTTTGGTTTAACCAATGCCCCAGCTACTCAACAGAGATTAGTAGATTCACTATTTGGTCCTGAATTTGAATGTAGAGTCTTTGCGTACTTGGACGATATAGTTGTTATAAGTAGGACATTTGAAGAGCACGTTTCTCTACTCCTGCGTGTTCTAGATAAACTTCAATATGCAAATCTTACCATAAACCTTGACAAATGTAAGTTTTTTCGAAATAGACTTCGTTACCTCGGCTATGTTGTTGATGCTCAGGGATTGCGTACTGACCCAGAAAAGGTTAAAGCAATATTAGACTACCCTACACCAACTACCAGGAAAGAAGTAAAGAGATTCCTT
>OY757268.1:5352261-5374123 GCA_963584085.1 Pyrausta aurata
TTTACCCTTTGACCAGTAGAACTAGTTAAGAAATTAATTTCATTTGGATCCTAAGCAAATGGGATAAAGTTCAAAATATGACGGCAATATATTGTACACTACTGGTCAAAGGCACAAAAACTTGTTAAGTGCGAGTTCAGCCTACTAATCATGATTCACAGCAGATATTGTTATATCAATATCACCAATCTAAGAAACGAATCACACACACACACACAATGAATAAAAGAGATAGTTACCTGAATGAGGGAAGGTCCTAATTGAGTTACAACCGGACACATTAAGCGTTTCTAGGTTGGTGCACGTTTGTGCAACCTGTTTCAATACAGCATTGTTTATGTAAGCGTTTCTGCTCAAATTCAAAGTTTTCAACTCCGTCAAGGTAGTAATCGATTCAATGAACGCTTCACTTCCTTGCGAGAGACAGAGTTCAGCCGATGTGTATTCACTGAGCGATAACTCTTTTAGTTTTGGTAGTTTCTTCAGAATCAACGGTACAATTTTCCACATAGTGACCGGACAAACGTCTAGCTTTAGCGTGGTTAAGTTTGGCAGTGTGTCGGTAGCCGCGCACAGCACGGTCCCTTGCAAGTTGTAACAATTGTAGAATGACAACGATGTCAGTTTCAGCGTGTTTGATCCAGTCAAAAACAGGCCAGTGACATGTGTGTTGTTTGCCACTGCCAAATTTTCAATGCACGAATCGTTTTTCACAAGGTGAACTAAACTCGAATCTGTGAGCTGTAAATGAAATAAAAATTTACAAATCTAGTTATTAATCTCAAAACTAAGAATAATTAACCAGTGGACTTTGTAACAAGATTTCAACACCTACCTTATTGCACGAGACAAAGGAGAGACTTTTTAGCTGCTTGCAACCGTAAATGAGTGGATTCCAATTCTTCGTACTCATATCATCCAACTGGTAGAAAAAAGTTGTGTTGAATTAGTACCTATAGTAGTCTTTGATATTGATTTATTTATTGCAAGTAATTCACAGGATTCTGTAACTTGTAAACAAGGAGACAAATCTAAACAAGAAAAAAATGACATGACTGAAAAATCGATTTCAATTCCCTAACTTTAAAATCAACCATGTTATACTCCCATATATTTAAAAAACCGGCCAAGTGCGAGTCGGACTCGCGCACTGAGGGTTCCGTGCCAACTTTAACTGAATTAGGGATTCTTACTTCCACTTAGCCAAAATACCATAATATTTTGTTGACCGCAAATATAACTTTGTTTTTCATAGTATTTGTATGAAAGACAAAGTTATATTTGCGGTTGATAAAAATGTACTATATCTCAAAAATTGCTAGTTCGATTTCGCTCAAACCAATTTTCGTTGAAAGTTTATGTTGAGATCAACATTATATTTTTTACAAAATTTTCACTTCCTTAGTTCAAAAGTTAGATGGGGGGGGGACGCCCATTTTACCACTTTGGAAGCGTCTATATTTCAAACGTTAGACTTTTAGAAAAAATGGTTTTAGGAACCTCAATGTCATTTTGAAAGACCTATCCAGAAACACCCCACACGCATAGGTTTGAGTAAAAAAAATTTTTTGGTTTTAGTTTCATGTATGAGAGCCCCCATATATTATCATTTTTTCAAATTTTTTGTACCTGAATCAGAAAGCGGTAAAGAGGATACACCTACCTACCAAGTTTCAGCGGTGTGATGCTTAAGTTTCAGAATAAAGTGGCTGTGACATACGGACGGACAGACAGACAGACAGACTTGACGAAACTATAAGGGTTCCGTTTTTTGCCATTCGGCTACGGAACCCTAAAAAAGCTAGTACCAGGCTTAGCATCATACTTTT
The DNA here is from genome assembly GCA_963584085.1 of Pyrausta aurata. Lineage (NCBI taxonomy): Eukaryota > Metazoa > Arthropoda > Insecta > Lepidoptera > Crambidae > Pyrausta > Pyrausta aurata. Next base: position 5,354,091 of record OY757268.1, read on the forward strand.
ATTATCCAACCAAATTAAAAATAATATCATGATTCAATAATGGAGGTACACTTTTCTAATTGGTTGGGTGATTTTAATCTTTTTTATATAAAGCTTGAGTCAATCATATTGATAGATCTTTATTTTTCAGCAAAAATATTTCTTTGACTGTTCGATCAGACTGTAGGTACATCTAGCATAAAAAAACAAGTTTTACGCCATCATTCCCAAACAAAAAGACAAAGCACATACCCTGAGCTCCTCCAAATTGGGGCAGAACTTGCCAATAATGTGTGCGGTGCGATCATTCAGGCCATTGAGTGTGTGGTTGATATGCAGGCGGACCAGCGAGCCGCCGATCCGCTGCAATAGGCGCCGCAGCACCGCCGTCGTGAGCGTCGACGGGGACTCCCACCAGGAGGTCTTGAATGTGCGGATACCTGAACACAAGTATATATATTTTGGGTATCTTTGCACGACCACAATACGCCAAGTTGTTAAACGTTTATTGTTTTTAGTTGAATTAATCATCGGTGTTTTTAGTTGATTGGATGCCGGCGTTGCATAAACTGCCGAGGCGTTCGATTGACTGGCTGATTTTTTAACCAGATGATTGCAACATATCAATTAAGATTGCAGAGACTTCGAGTTAAGAATATAGAATAAGAAATTAACTCTTAGTTTTTGAAGGAAGTATTTATAATTTATAAAATGTATTAATAGCATTTTTGTAGAGTTGCACATTTTCAACAACATAGCCATTTTACTCAAACAAATAACAAAAACCTCTTTACTTTCAGGCATTAAAAATACATAAAGTAAATACTGAAATTATAACTAAAGACACACACGCGACATTGGCTAATGTGGCAACACAGATAATCCATTAATAAAGTTAAATCCTTCCACATAATTATTTAATACATTAATTACAAGTTTAAAAAAATCTTCCTAAACCTAATTGACTGTATCAAACTACAACAAATTATTTGTAAACGCATAGTAAAACAATAGCTCCGCGAGTTTAATGGACCCCGTAAAGATCCCATTAAAAAAAAGTAGTGTCAAAGGGTTTCCAATCTAGAACTTTTTTGAGTCAACAGGCATCAGTTCTTCGCGCTATGTAAAGCATACTCACTTTGCAAATATTCCACCACTACATTCTGCCAGCCTTTGCTGACTCTTTCCGATCTTATGAGGTCGTTGATGGGTATGAAGGTTAAGACATGGGTCATGCAATCCCTATTCAGTATATCCAGGATAGTGTAGCTTGGTTCTGCGTCCACAGCCTCCTCTTCAACCTGAAACGATCAAATTGTAAATATAAAAATCATGAAAGGTAAGTAGGACATATCATTTGAGAGACATCCTCAGGAGTCTTCCTAGACCCTAATTAGTTTAGTTTATTTTCTTTGTGTACTTGTTTTTGATATACAGTGTTAACTGTGTTTGGTCTTATAACTTATATCACGTGAATAGACAACTCTGTCTCTTTTAACACCAATCTTGGCATGACGTGAAAACATGTTTTAGGATTTATTTCTAGTTATAACTGTATTTTAATCATGAATGTCATAGTTTTAATCAGCCAGGTATCAAACGACTCCAGGGAGTCGCATAACAATGGAATTTCTATTGTGTCTCGCTCACGCATACTTGACGAGTTAAGCCACGATGTAATCTGTTGTGTTTTCCAATAAAGATATAATAAAAATTAAAAAGTTTAATACAGGTTGGATTTTACACATATAAATGGAACCAGCGGTCCACCACGACAACATGCTTTTTAATTTTACTCTTTTCCCTCACGTCGTAATGTAATGATTTATTTATAGCCTATATAGCCTTCCCCAGTAAATAAGTTATCTAACACAAAAATATATTTCAAATGGGACCAGTAGTTCCTGACATCAGAACAAACAAACTATTTAGCTTGACAATATTATAAGTATAGATTTAGGTAATCTTGAACCTAATAAATCCTAGAGCCACTAGACTTTATGTATGAATGAATAGGCAATTTGTTATTATTTATTTTTGCTTGTACTGCACAACAAATTCTTTTTCAAGGTAAATATTTATGTATTCAAAATGCAAATATTAGAAATAAAAATGTGTTTCTTCAATACGCAAGCATGGTAAGGCGGCAGTGACCGCGATATCTACCGCGCAACCTAAAAAACCAGAATCTTGCACCAGCTTGCACCTCAAGTTGTATTTTGTTTGAAGTGAAGCCTGTTTTAGTGTCATGTGTGCAAGCGATTTCCGTTGAAAAGTGGTTAGGCGCCAGAGACATCGATCGTACATAATTATAGCACAAACTATGCACTTACAGGAGTTTCTTTCACTTCAGATGTGTTCGGCTCACTGCTATTGGTAGAGCATTCGCCATTTGGAGCACCTGGGGATAACAATTACATTGTACTTAATTTTGATTTAACTCTGCATATAAATTTAGATACAGATGAAAATGAAAGACATATGAAAGACATCATTAAAAAAGCATTCCACATGCAGGAAAATGTACAGGGTGTCTTACTAAAAACAAATACATACTACTCTGGGGATCAGCATCAGTGGAAGCTGCTGAAGGGTTCCCATCAGTCTGTCTCTGACCGCGGGACTTCCAGCGTACTTTATTGTCTTCATCCTCAGTTGGTTGGTGCCAACTGTCAGCTGGGGATATTCTCAAATTGCGTCCACGGAGGATCTTTTCGTGGTTTGGGGCCTGAAGCGCTCTGTTTAAAAATAATATTGTGTTATTTTAATGTTTAAGTTACCTAGCCCATAAGTTTTTTTAATAATATTCTTTATTGCACTTATAAGGTGTACAGAAAATACAAAAAGTCACAGTGTGAACAAAGGTGGGCTTATCCCTAAAAGAGATCTCTTCCAGCCAACCCATAGGTGTTGGAAATGAAATAGTTGCGGATATTGGCAGTGCTAGATTAATAATACGGAAAAAAGATATAATTTATTTATATTTTTTAGATAATAATAATAAACTAAATACTATAAATAATCTAACATAACGTATATAGTATATATACATATAACCAAACAATAATAAAATATATAAATAATAATAATATATATCAATATTATGTATAAATCTATACTATCCATGTATAAATGTATACTCTACGATGAAGAGGGTATTTGAGAGAGTAGATGTTTTAAATACTTTTAAGAAGCTAGTCCTTCTTAACTTCATTGTTTACCAACAATCTTTAGTTCACACAGCCAGATTTGGCTGACAGGTAGCTGAAGTATGGAATACAAACTTACTTGTGAGCATCAGCAGGATTGCTGTAGGTTACAAAGGCATATGTTGGTGTTGGAGTTCTGTTAGGGCCTTTATCACCCATTCTTAACCAGCAGCTTTTGATAAAGCCATATTGAGCGAATACATTGAACAGCTCTGTCCGGGTTGTCTGAAACACAAAGACAAGTCAATGAAAAAAATGATAAAAAATTACCATTATAAAACTACATGCTAGGCATGTAGTTTTATAATGGTAATAAAAGGTCATATGGTAGGTTGTTGTAACTACTAAAGGGAGGATTTCCTGCTAGCAAAACATTTATGTACCTGTGTGAAAAACGACATGCCATTGTTGACAACCTGTTTCTATAATTTTGCCTTACAAAAAAGTATTGATTTACTTTGTCTTGCGAGTTCGATAGTTCTTGAATTTTCAATTACTTACTTTTGGAGGCAGGTTGGACACATACAACTTCCTAATCGGTATCCCATCTTCAGTGTGAGTGGGTACACTTCTTAGTCCGTAACGTGCGATTTCCAAATTAGAAGTTATAGCATCTGAAAGATAACTTAAATGAGCTGTACACAGATATGACAACATTTAACCTTGCTAAATATACATACAGAGTTCACGATGGACGACGTGAAGTATTTCGGGATTGAGAAATCTTTCGTCGTCTTCGTCGAAAAACATGGCGTAGTTATATCCTCAGAGTGCGGCTATAAATCTTCACTGTTATTGGATTTACCATCCAAACATGCTACGGTAGGAATGCAAATAAATACAGAAAATTTAGAGCAAATACTCAAAATAAAATAAATTATCGCAAATGCAGTCAACATTCAACGGCCGTGTTATTTTTTCTGAATGTTGCCAGTGTAATTTTTTTTGGAAAGTTATAATAGTGATGTCCAAAAACCGATAAGGGATAGGTTAATGCCTTTTCCTAGTGAGATTTTGGATGGAGGTGGAGCTATGGTGTGGAGACCATCGACAAAGCTTTTAGTAGTCTGTAGTTATAAAAAAAACTTATGGACGGTAAAATAAAATGACATTGACATTTGTCGATTGTTTGTTGCTGTTTGATTGATGTTTGTTTGAAGTACTTACAAAAATCAATACTACAAAAAATACAAATTTAATCATTCATTAAGCTTTTATTACACTTCAATCAACAAAATGACTGAACTGAAAAGAAGGAATAAAAGTAAAGATACTATCAGTGAAAAATTAGTAGATCAAGTGGTAGATCCTGATAAGAAACTAGCCGGCGCGGCCTCGTAAGTATAACTTTTTAAACTATGACAAATCATTTACTTTAACTTTCGTTGTTAAATACTGGTTTTGTTTTAGATCTGCATCAAAACAGAGTATTCCATTGAGGGTGCTTTCCCGTATTGTGGTGATAACGTCTCTTCTGATTGTTGTTTATTTTTCATTCAAAGATGATAAAGTGAAGACATTTGCCAAGCAGTCGGACCTCCTTCCAGGCAAAGGACGTGTCGTAGAGTGTTCTGCTGAATATTTGAGGGAAGTAGACAATTTTGAGGGTTGCTACCCAAAAGAATGTAAGAGATTCGTCAGTGATAAAGTAGTTTCAGCAAGAGAAGCTGATGATCTTCTGGCCATTGCCAAAAAAGGATTTAAACTGGGAGGATCTTCTGGGGGAGCCTCCATACTGGACTTGCATAGTGGAGCATTATCTAAAGGAGAGCACTTTGTGAATATTTATAAAACTGATGAAGGAAAAGATTTATTTACTGAAAATGACTTCAATGCTTTTAGGGTATGGTAAAAAATCTTATTTAATTAATTAGGTATCTTTCAAATGTACATATTAAAAAAAATACTATTCATATTGTTACAGGTAATCAAGGAAAAAATCAAGTACTCTGTTGCACATCATTTTGGTGTGGATCCTAGTAAAATATATTTGACATCACCCACATTTTTCTCACAGATGACTCTGCGAAAGGCTGTCACAATTCATGACCAGTATTGGCATCCACATGTTGATAAAGTATGTTTGTTAAATTTATTTAAACTTAGTCACATCTCATTCAATATGTATTTGAAAAATACTTGCTATAGGTAAAAAACTTTATTAATTTCAGGAAACATACAAATCATTTCACTACACAACACTACTTTACCTGGGAGACTATGGCATAGACTTCAAGGGAGGCCGGTTTGTGTTCATAGACAATAAATACAACAGCACAGTGGAGCCCCGCAAAGGAAGAGTCAGCATGTTCACCAGCGGAAGTGAGAACATGCACTATGTTGAGAAAGTTACTTCAGGAGTCAGATATGCAATGACAATTGCTTTTACCTGTGATAAAAAATTGGAAATTGGAGAATTAAAAAAGTAACTTAATAAATACTTAACCTTTTTATTTATAGTTCAAAACACACCACCTCCACTCTACACCAAAAATTTAAGCTTAAAATCAATTTCTATTTATGGCCAAATATCTCTATGTATAGGAATACATGCTTTATACTTAGTTCCTATAGTGTTGTTGGGATTTCATTCATATTTAAAAATAAAGCCCTATGTCCGTTTTTCTAACATCTATAAACTCACTGAATTGTTATCGGCGCCAATAATACTTATTATCACGCAATTATATATTTTTAGTGTAGCTATAGTGGTAGCCTGATGATAATCCTTGTTGTAATTTCGTGACTATACTTTGGCTATTTCCTTTGACCTTTCAGCGTTAAAAAATACTGATGTGTTGTCCACATATTTGTCTAAACATGTAATTAATATCGTGGCTAGACTTATTATGAAAACATAATAGGTACGGTTTCGATGTAGGCAATAATGAGAGATAGCTTGTAACCGCTAATAAACTGTGGTAATGATTTGCTGTGACCGTGACGTTTGCGGTTTCAAATGATTGTTACAACTTGGATTGATTGCACTGGGAGCTCCAGTGAACTTAACAAGTTGACTTCATTTGTCCCAAATCGTCGACGTAACTATTGTGTGTAGTCGATCTCAAGACAATAGGATGCTTAACACATTTGCTCGAGGGCGGGATGACAATGGTAACACAATTGTCGTGTACTACACACGATGGATGGGGAAGCATGCGTGTTAAAATTCTATAATACAACCTTACAACCCATTTTATTTAATTAGTATTCTTTGCAAATTTAATTTGTGTAAAAAACTCAACTTTTCATTTAAGGAAGGCATTCTGCCGACCAAGTGCCATAAAAGCTAAACCTCTCCTTGTAAGATTTATTTGGCCCCTGCAATACAAGCAAACCATGCTTAGTGCAGAGACCGACCGCCATAACTTTTGTAACATGGATTGTCATTTTATGGTAATAAATACCTCATAATAAGTTTTGAGACAAACTTGGTAGTTAAAAAAATAAATTAAATATTACTAGCTGCTATTTAATTCTTTTTCCAATTTTGAATTTGGAATGTTTACTTTTAATACCTTTGACTTTCAAATTTATTTCTGTCAATTTTATCGTGATGGAGGGGACTAAAGGATTGCGTGCGACCGTGATATCGCTATTTAAGGCGGGAAAAAAACCAATGGAGATTTTCCGTGAGGTGAAAACTTTTGGCGTAAGCCGTAACTTCGTGTATTACACTATCAAACGATACAATGAGACAAGTTCCTTGCAAGATCGCCAAAGGAGTGGTCGGCCACGCTCTGTAAGGACGCCTGCGAACATCAAAATCATCCGAGAGCGACTTCGCCGAAATCCATGTCGCACTCAGAAAAAAATTGCTCTGCAGACTAAAATTTCGCGCGTTTCAGTCAACAGAATACTGAAATATGATCTTAAGGTAAAGGCGTATAGCCGTAGAAAAGTTCACTTTTTAAACGATCGGCTTCGTAAATTGCGACGCGAACGTTGTCCATTACTGCTTAGGAGACACGATGCGAGGAAGATACTGTTCACCGATGAGAATTTTTTTTAATGTCGAAGAAAAGTTCAACCGACAAAACAATAAAGTCTATGCCAAAAGTAGCAAGGATGTCCCAGCTTCAGCACGGAATGTCTCGCGTACTCATCATCCGGCAAGTGTGATGGTATGGTGGGGAGTTTGTATGAAGGTGTCACTCCGCTCCATTTCTGTCAACAAGGCGTCAAAGTGAAAGCCAAGAATTATCAAAATGACATCTTAGAGCCTGTTGTGAAACCCCTATCTCATACTTTATTTAACAACAAATTTTGGGTTTTCCAGCAAGACTCAGCACCATCCCATAAAGCAAAAACCACCCAAGCTTGGTTGAGGGAAAATGTGCCGGCTTCATCGCGGCGAACGAATGGCCCTCCTCCAGCCCCGACCTCAACCCGCTGGATTATTCTCTATGGACTGAGTTAGAGCTCAGGGCCTGCCAGAAGTCCCACCCAAACTTGGAGTCACTGAAGCGAGCTCTTGTTCGAGAAGCAAAGCGAATCCCGCTAGAAAAGATTCGTGCCGCCATTGATGATTGGCCAAATCGTCTAAGGGCCTGTATTAAAAACAAGGGTGGACATTTTGAATAAAAGATATATTTTATTGTTGATTATTATCTACTAAGTGTTCACTGTAAATTTTAGAAATATAAGTTAATTATTTAAAAAGTTATGCCTCTTTATTTTCGTCTCAAAACTTATGAACACACGAGGTACATTCTTATTCTTATTCTTATTTAGTTAGTAGAGCCACGATTAGCCTCCAGCAAGGGTCGGGGCTATAGCTAAGTAAATGTTTGTTGATGCAATAGCTATTTACCGTGGCTTTGTTTTTTTTACCTTGGATGTTTTGCATGATAAAGTAGTAGCGAGCCGGCATATCAGTTTACCTACTTAATTTTGCTAAGCGCGTCCTTATCCTGTGCTGAAAAATATCTTGCAAACTTGCAAAGCGTTAAGACGTAAGTATTTTAAAATGACTTACATTTTCTTATTAAAAACAGCCTGGTCCTGAATTTCCAAACTAAATATAAACGTTAGCAATGGTATGGTAAAATACTTAGCCCTGTTCAAAACGGATAATAGTTAGTGTTTTAATTAAAGATACCTACTTTACTGATTTGTGAGCTTTTATGTATTAAATTTCATTGAACTTTCGACGAAATACATCCTATTTATCCTAAGTCTTTCTAACGTTTTAGTTTGTTCAACCGAATATTTATTTTGCCGTTTGCCAATTACAATATCTAAGAAAGAAAAAAAAGAAACGCTCTCTGGACGCGGACATCTCATACAAACAAAATGAAATATTTTCGTGACAATATTGACATAATATTGGATCCACCGACCTCTTTGTGAACCAGCTGCGATTTATTCGCTTCAGAAATGGAACGATAAATTTAAAGCACCCTATTTGGGACAGTTTTCCTGGTATTTCGGGTACACTCCAATAAACATCATTTGTTCAAACATTCAATATTGATAATTGAACTCACAACCTTAATATTATAAGTACCAGGTGCTGTTTACGTTATAATTTTGTTTCGAACACCGTTTTGCTAACTTTCTGTCATGTTTAGTTGAGGTAACTGTTTACCAAATGTCTTCTTCACCACCCAGTTGCGTGATCGATAGTAACTCCACTATTGTAATGGTTAAATGTCGTTACCAGCTGAATAGCATTTCAATGACCATTGGTTAAGGTATTTTTTATTCAACAGCTGGTAACATTTAACCATTAGTTAACGATCACGCAACCGAGCCTTAGTGTTAGTACAGAAAAAAAGCCTCTTTATACAAACGAAGAATCCACGATTCTAAATAAGGGTGCTACGACAGCTGTTACGGACGGACTACGGCGTTACGAGTCTAGTCTTTAGTGCTACGATGTTTGCTATACACGACTTTTAACTTGATGCTAGGTTCATTCAAGAGCTACGGATTTTCGAGAGAGCCGAAAATACTCTCGTGTATTATTAGTTCGTTGCAAAACTATGGTCTTTTATAGAAATAAAAAGGAAGGGGAGGAAGGAAAACGCGACATATGAGTCGCAGTTTTTTTAAGAAAATCATAACATGTGCGAATCTAAGTACTAATTGTAGCGCTTTTGGATCTATTCTGTGTTATAGTTAGCAAGACAAGGCGTAAAGTTAATGAGCGCCCGAATACTTGACAGTAAAATGCGATTCCCATTTGGCGAAATAATCCTAATTCAGCTGTTTAGAATTCCCGGGATATAAAGTGACGATTCCTGTTTTACGGCAGTATAATTTGTTATGTTCCTCATATAGCTGGTCACAGAAAAGTTAAGCGCAGTAGTATCGAATATTTATGTTCGAACTATCTATTGAAAGAGGGCAGAATAGATATTCAGCAAATTGGGGTTACGCAACAAGCTACGCAAGAAGGCTCTGCATATACTTGGTTTATCCCACGAGATCGATGGAAACGCTCATACGTAAAAGAACTAACGTGGTGAACACAACAGACCTGCCCTTCAGGTATAATGCACGAAGAAATGTTGACGCTGATTCAGAAATTTTTTCGAATAGGTACATGCCTCGCTATGCTGTATCTATCTAAGGTAAAAGTAAGAAAACTTTTCCTCTGCTTTGATCATTATTCGTCATTGGTAATTTTGTATACTAGTAAGTAACATATAAATTAAATGAGCTGTGGGTCTTTAGCAATCAGACAATAAAAAAAAAAACACAACATAGGAAGCACTTCAGATCTCAACACTGTGCTTTCTGTGATAAATTCCACTAGATTGAACCCTCGTAAAAAGTTTTTTTTATAGAGGGATACTGTTGTCAAGGAATTTTGATTTTACGAATGAGCGAATTTAATGTCAAGGTGTACCTCCATCAAAATGCCAGGTACAGACAGGGATGCCTTTGAGGAGCCTAAATTTGGAATTTGAGAAATATGTTTTGAATGAAGGTTATTATGTTTAACGGGCTTGAAAGGCTTGGTTTAAATATGCTACCTAAACAACAAGAAATTCAAAAGGTTCAACGAATTTAAGAGCTAGGTCTTGAGGTATTATTTAAAAAAAAAACTCCATATTGGGGAAGATAGGTAATGTGGTGGTTACCCTCTTGCCTTCCACACCGCAGTTTAAGAACGGGGGATTCCCGGCTCCTTATACCCATCCAAAAGCCTTTCCTGATATACTATATCTTCAGTCTTCTGTCAGTACTAATATACTTGCTACTTAACACCAGGGGAACGATTATTTGATGGCGTTGTTTATTCGCCACGGCACAGTATCGTCACTGAATACTTTAACTCTTAATAGAAAAGCCCATCCTACTAGACCAGGATTACTGGAAAGGAGTAGACTCTACACAATTAAAAAATAAAATTGCCTTAACGTATGTTGGAGGAAATAATCTAGCCTCAATTAAAATCTTCATATCTAATCTTGTTTTGTAGTCAACTACTTGGTTTTACAATCCTAGACATAATCTTATCTTGTAATGAATTGCGCCCCAATTTAGATTACATGTAATATAAAATCAGATTCTATAAACTTTATTATGTAAACAGGATTCCACATAAACACATTTGGGCTTAACAGTTGTTCGGATGAAAACATTTTCCTGAAAAAATGCCTTCCCTCTGAATGAAGGAGAACCGTTACAATACCGATTGGTGGACACAATATGTATTGTGGTACATTGTAGTATTTGTAGACCGAGCTCCCGCCAACATTCAGTTATGAAAGAGGAGAAAATATCATTCATGTTATTTGGTAACGATGTTTGTTATCAATCTGTAGTAGTAGGTATATGTATGTCCTCCTCTTCCATTACTTTTGTATATAAAACTTCTGTCTGTAACACTACTCCTAAAATTGCAATGGATTTCGGTTCTTGAATTTTTTTAGGAATGTTTATGTTCTCAGGTATTTACCAGAACGAAGAAACGTATTTGCGTTTCTTCTTCTTCTTTTATTTATGGCGACAAATCAGTTAGGTACCTATAGCTTGCGCCGCACTGGATTTCGCTTATAACATGTGATAAATACGTTTAGTTACTCATGTAATATAAGGATAGGATAAGTGTTTGTTTTGTTTTGTTTTGTACTTTTATCCATACGAAGACGGGTCTCGTTAGTGAAAAACACACGTATGTACTTTCTTCTTCAATCTTTACCAGAGACTCTTGTAACATCCCGTAATACTCGTAGATATTGAATACATAGTTTAGATATTTTCTGTAAAGTCTTGGTTTTCAATATCCTTAGACCATTTCTAAAATTAATTTGATCCCTTTCCTGAATTTCTTTCCCTTTCCATGTTGTTTCGGTTTCGAACGCTTTCACCTTAATTCTTTTATTCAAATGCAGGAAATTTCAGGAAAGTTAAAATTCGTTTTGAACTGAATTAATTCGACAGGTTGTTTGAACTCGCAGGAAATTAAAAGTCATGCCAAAGGCTTCCTGGTTGTTTCCATTGTAAGAATCTGCTGTTAATTATGATCACAGCGAAATTGAAATTGTTGGCCGGTTACTTGATTAAATTATAAGTACCAAGCCAGACGGCCTCTCGAAACTTAATCGTAGGCGTATAAGGTAATCAAAGATTTTAATCATTAAACAGTTGTGGAACTCACGAAATACAGTTTCATAGGTCAAAGTGGCTCTGCTGGAGATCGTAGGTAGATATTAGAGTAGAAAGATCTAATATCTTAGCTATAGCGACCCAAAAAATCATTGGACCCGCCGTCACTTCTTATTAGCGGCTGCCATTACATACCATTACTATGGTGGCGGCGTCTGCAAGCCGTCCGAATCTATTTATTTTCTATTAATTTCTTATAACGATTATTTTTTCTTTATCTATATATGTACGTAAAAGAAAGTCTTCTTTCTTTCGACGAACAAAACGAAACGAGTGGCCTGATTTTCATAATTTTTACTTTACTAGATTTGTCTTGGCCCCGAATAGGTTAAAACACCATAAATCGGGGCCGGGCGGGACGGGACCGGAGGCGAAACGAAGTTCCATGGGACTGCTAGTATTTTTATTAATATTAAATGCATAAAATAAAGTAGTTAGTTATTACCACTAATTAACATTTAAATATCGGGGCCGGGGTGGGACGGGGACGGGAATAATGCAATAACGGATGGCCGTTATTGCATTATCCCCGTGATTTACGCTACACTACCTACGTGTAGGTTTTCTTATGGAAGAATACCTACACGTAGGTAGTTAGTGTAGCGTTAATCCCGTCCCGAAATTTGCTTTAAATCTGTCGGAAAGCTCATAATTACGTTATGCTAACTAAGACTACAAGGTAATGGATTCGCAGAACTCGAGACACTGAAAGCATTTTAATATTAATGTATGACGACTATAACTCTCAATGTTAAGTGGTTTGTCTAATATTATTAAAAAAAAAACATAATGATATTGATCGATCCTTTTCGGGGTTGAATGAAAATGAAAGCTTGTGATGTATTTTGTTTGGTATTTCGTTAATCATTTAATTAACGAGTAGTTAATTTTTCATCTCAGCTGGCTCGGCTTGCGCGCGCCGTTCTCCCACGGCTGGCACATCTGCCTCGCGAGGCGGCCGCGAGGTAGGAACTGATTCATTATTTTGCAGATTACTCGATAATTTGATAGAATATCTACCGATTTCTATATATATTTGGATTCTACATTAAATTTCTCATAAAATAGCATACAAACTTATTCATATTTTGTAAAAATATTTCATAGATCCAAGCGTAAATGTAGAGTATTTTGACAAACAAAGATGTATTTTTGGCTTGCACGGCTTATAAAAAAACTTATGGACGGTAAAATAAAATGACATTGACATTTGTCGATTGTTTGTTGCTGTTTGATGCAGGCTGACGTAAGCTCAAATAGTACGCCGAAAAATGGATCTGTCATCGCCTTTTTTTAGCAATCTGTCACATTTTAATGTCAGTCATATTTTTTCTCTTTTTTGTGTCTAACCAGCTTAGCAGTTGTCATTACTGAACGGACAGATTTTTTGGTTTTCTTCGATTAATAGAGAATGAGTGAAAGTCAATTGTAATTATTCCATAGACAAATTACCTCGTAAGTGTATCATTTGCCTAATTTGTTTATGGACGTTTTATTTAATTTTACGCCACTTTGACTTATGTGAAATTGTCAGTTTTACATCGTTTTGTCAAAAATACATTGCTGGAGAAAACGTAAAATTTTCATGAAAAGAGGCAATTTATAAGGCAGAAATGTCAATTTGGTTTTAGCACCACCGCCAAAAGCATATATAGCTTTAAATTGGAGACTGAAATGTTTTTGTTAAGATTCTCCTCCATAATCAGGTAGTATGGTTATATTTGGGCACTATCATATTTAGGTCGCAACAAGACATAGACTGGGGCGCGAAAGTGCGCGCTTTCATACTAAGAAGAGCAGCGTGAGTACGTGATTGTCATGGCGGCAACCGCGTGCAATGTAATAGATAGTACTTAACTGATTGCAAGCTACCCATACGTGGTGAGTGGTGAACTGGTGACTGACTGCTATAACATTGTCAACCGGGTGATCACAATCAGTCGGCGTGAGAATTTGCCACCCACCCTAAACAAAGCAAATTGCGTAGTTGTGTTGTATGTAGGATGCAGGTAGTTATTATTATTATTTATTTTATTTAGACAAACAGCGTTTTACAGATAAGTTTACAGTAGTCCCACAAAACTATTTACATAGTTTGTCTGTGGGATCACGAGTCTCAACATTCCAAATTAAAACTTAAATACTAAATTAAGTGAGCTAAAAAATACTTTTTAAGTTTTCTTTTAAAAACATTTATATCTTGTTCCCGGCGTATATCCCTGGGCAAACTATTTAATGGGATGGTAACCGTTTCTTCAATGTTCTATCACCAAAATAGTTATTTACTTTAGGTACTTCAAATATACCCGCAGACACTGACCGGGTACAATGATTATGGTTGACCAATGTTGGGCTATTCTCCCTACTGCCATGGTTAGTTAGTTATAATAAGGCCATGATGTTGGATGAAGTGGAGTTCGAATCCCGCAAATATTTGTTGTGATGTGAGATAAGCATGAGCGTTTGTTTGTACCCAAGTTATGTATATGGGTGATGTATTCTTTTGTCTAGAGAGCAAATTTCTTACTTCGAATCCAGACATTTCGTAGGTGTACCTAAAACGCTACGAGAAAACACTACAGCCTGGCGCATGTAAATAAATATTCTAATAAAATTAATAATATTATTCTTACGGCATAAAATTATCCTTATGACGTCATATTATTCTTAATATGACGATTTCCCACCTTAACAATAAGATCTGTTAGAAAAAAAAAACAAATATGAATATATTTTACAGATACAACCGGGAGATAACACTCGGGCTGTTTTAAAAGGAATATTTTCGCTACAAAGAAATATCAAGATTGTTTACAATATTCGACTAGTGAAGAAAAACGGACTTTAGGTATTTTTATATCCATACAAGTGAGATACATTTCTTTTGCACTAGGCGCCTTGGGGTTTCTAGTCCAGACCTCCTTTTGTGACAGTGGTAATTTATTAATTACTAGCTTTTGCCCGCGGCTTCGTCCGCGTGGAATAGTGACTTCTTTCTCCCGTTTTTTACACATTTACCACTATATCTTTGCTCCTATTGGTCGTAGCGTGATGTAATATAGCCTATAGCCTTCCTCGATAACTGGACTATCCAACACAAAAATAATTATTCAATTCGAACCAGTAGTTTCGGAGATTAGCGCGTTCAAACAAACAAACAAACAAACTCTTCAGCTTTATAATATTATAGTATAGATTTAAGAAGAAAAACTTCTACAAATTAAAAGGGACCAAGAAGTAGGTATTAAGTTTGAATGACATAAAATTTGAAATTGTACGCCATAGTCAAACTTAATGAATGTTTACCGTTTTTGTCCTCACTAAAATAATATCAATTATTAATTACTTAACCGTCAATCTAAGGTGGTTATTTTTAAGAAAACGGCCGAGTGTGAGTGTAATCACTTATAGAGAGAGAGGGATCCGAGCAACCTATAAACTAAATTATTATTAAAAGGTGTTTGATAAATCATAAGTATTATAATATATGCTTGAATGTAAAATAATGGGCTCATGAAAACAAATTTGAATATCTCTTCCGTTCCGGATCAGTGTTTTCTGTGTAATTGTAAATATGTTTTGTATGGAGCTAAACTGAGTTAACAGTTATAAATATATAATGTAATCACTAAAAATCAAAGAATGGCATATACCTGTTGGATACAGATCCATACCCTCGTCATAATTGTAGCTACATGTGTGTAAATTTTATTTAATTTAAATATATAGCTAAGTAAGGTCTCTGCGTGTCGGATCTGTGTCCCTGCGTATGTTTTATACTTATTATAGCTATCCTGGGCCGGCAAATATCAGCTGTCATGTAATTTGTATACCATTTAATATTATGGCTATATTTGCTTGAAAAAGTGTCTGCATGATGTATTTCTATCCTAGCGATTTATATTAGGTTCCAATGAGGACTTTACATTGTTCTTTTATTTTACCATAGATTACTTATTATCTATCACTCAAATTAAATTATCTTGATGAAACCAACGCAAACATCTATTATTTTTTGCCTCATCATAGCCTGCCTTGCATGTTTTTTTAAATTTTGATAGGAAAGATAATTGTCATATCGACTAATATGTATCGATAAGAAAGTATCGATATTGACAAATCGATTTTGAATGTATCGATTAAGAGGTTTATAGAATGATTCCGTAGAATGTGTAAGTAACATCATTATTAATTGTTCACTCATTCTAGAAAATAATCTTTTTTTTGAATCGTACTATGTCATTTTTGATGTTAGTGACAGTAAATTTGAATCTGACACCTGTGGTCTTAGTCCGTCATCTTAAAAAAATTACATCATCTTGGTTTGATGTTTGTTTGAAGTACTTACAAAAAGCAATACTACAAAAAATACACATTTAATCATTCATTAAGCTTTTATTACACTTCAATCAACAAAATGACTGAACTGAAAAGAAGGAATAAAAGTAAAGATACTATCAGTGAAAAATTAGTAGATCAAGTGGTAGATCCTGATAAGAAACTAGCCGGCGCGGCCTCGTAAGTATAACTTTTTAAACTATGACAAATCATTTACTTTAACTTTCGTTGTTAAATACTGGTTTTGTTTTAGATCTGCATCAAAACAGAGTATTCCATTGAGGGTGCTTTCCCGTATTGTGGTGATAACGTCTCTTCTGATTGTTGTTTATTTTTCATCCAAAGATGATAAAGTGAAGACATTTGCCAAGCAGTCGGACCTCCTTCCAGGCAAAGGACGTGTCGTAGAGTGTTCTGCTGAATATTTGAGGGAAATAGACAATTTTGAGGGTTGCTGCCCAAAAGAATGTAAGAGATTCGTCAGTGATAAAGTAGTTTCAGCAAGAGAAGCTGATGATCTTCTGGCCATTGCCAAAAAAGGATTTAAACTGGGAGGATCTTCTGGGGGAGCCTCCATACTGGTCTTGCATAGTGGAGCATTATCTAAAGGAGAGCACTTTGTAAATATTTATGAAACTGATGAAGGAAAAGATTTATTTACTGAAAATGACTTCAATGCTTTTAGGGTATGGTAAAAAATCTTATTTAATTAATTATGTATCTTTCAAATGTACACGTAAAAAAACTATTCATATTGTTACAGGTAATCAAGGAAAAAATCAAGTACTCTGTTGCACATCATTTTGGTGTGGATCCTAGTAAAATATATTTGACATCACCCACATTTTTCTCAGAGATGACTCCGCGAAAGGCTGTCACAATTCATGACGAGTATTGGCATCCACATGTTGATAAAGTATGTTTGTTAAATTTATTTAAACTTAGTCACATCTCATTCAATATGTATTTGAAAAATACTTGCTATAGGTAAAAAACTTTATTAATTTCAGGAATCATACAAATCATTTCACTACACAACACTACTTTACCTGGGAGACTATGGCATAGACTTCAAGGGAGGCCGGTTTGTGTTCATAGACAATAAATACAACAGCACAGTGGAGCCCCGCAAAGGAAGAGTCAGCATGTTCACCAGCGGAAGTGAGAACATGCACTATGTTGAGAAAGTTACTTCAGGAGTCAGATATGCAATGTCATTTTTTTTTACCTGTGATAAAAAATTGGAAATTGGAGAATTAAAAAAATAAATTAATAAATACTTCACCTTTTTATTTATAGTTCAAAACACACCACCTCTTCACTAAAACAAAAATTTAAGCTTAAAATCTATTGCTATTTATGGCATAATATCTCTTCCTATACATGCTTTACTTAGTTTCTTTAGAGTTGTTGGGATTTCATTCATATAAAAAAATAAAGCTTCAATTAATAGTTGACGTTAATCCCAGTCAAGCAAGACCTTAAATTCATTCAAGGAGTTGCTGAAACCTGGCATGTTAAAACAAATAAATTAACTTCCTGCCCGCTGCTACCTACTCTTGTGTAGCCAGGATCTACAGCATAGCATGTTCATTTCTAACATCTATAAACTCAATGTATTGTTATCGGCGCCACTAATATTATCACGCAATTATATTTTTTTAGTGTAGCCAGTGGTAGCCTGATGATACACCTTGTTGTAATTTCGTGACTACACTTTGGCTATTTCCTTGACCTTTCAGCGTTCGAAAATACTAATGTGTTTTCCACATATTTGTCTAAACAGGTTCACTCCAAACCATATTATTCCATGTAAGTAATTAATATCGTGGCTAGTCTTATGAAAACGTAATAGGTACGGTTTCGATGTAGGCAATAATGAGAGATAGCTTGTAACCGCTAATAAACTGTGGTAATGATTTGCTGTGACCGTGACGTATGCGGTTTCAAATGATTGTTACAACTTGGGTTGATTGCTCCCAGTGAACTTAACAAGTTGACTTCATTTGTCCCAAATCGTCGACGTAACTATTGTGTGTAGCCGATCTCAAGACAATAGGATGCTTAACACATTTGCTCGAGGGCGGGATGACAATGGTAACACAATTGACGTTACACACGATGGATGGGGAAGCATACGTGTTAAAATTCTATTATACAACCTTACAGCCCATTTTATTTAATTAGTATTCTTTGCAAATTTTATTTGTGTAAAAAACTCAACTTTTCATGTAAGGAAGGCATTCTGCCGACCAAGTGCCATAAAAGCTAAACCTCTCCTTGTAAGATTTATTTGGCCCCTGCAATACAAGCAAACCATGCTTAGTGCAGAGACCGCCATAACTTTTGTAACATGGATTGTCATTTTATGGTAATAAATACATTCTTATTCTTATTCTTATTTAGTTAGTAGAGCCACGATTAGCCTCCAGCAAGGGTCGGGGCTATAGCTAAGTAAATGTTTGTTGATGCAATAGCTATTTGCCGTGGCTTTGTTTTTTTTACCTTGGATGTTTTGCATGATAAAGTAGTAGCGAGCCGGCATATCAGTTTACCTACTTAATTTTGCTAAGCGCGTCCTTATCCTGTGCTGAAAAATATCTTGCAAACTTGCAAAGCGTTAAAACGTAAGTATTTTAAAATGACTTACATTTTCTTATTAAAAACAGCCTGTTCCCGAATTTCCAAACTAAATATAAACGTTAGCAATCTCGTAGATGGTAGAATACTTAGCCCTGTTCAAAACGGATAATAGTTAGTGTTTTAATTAAAGATACCTACTTTACTGATTTGTGAGCTTTTATGTATTAATTTTCATTGAATCTTTGACGAAATACATCCTATTTATCCTACGTCTTTCTAACGTTTAGTTTGTTCAACCGAATATTTATTTTGCCGTTTGCCGATTACAATATCTAAGAAAGAAAAAAAAGAAGCGCTCTCTGGACGCGGACATCTCATACAAACAAAATGAAATATTTTCGTGACAATATTGACATAATATTGGATCCACCGACCTCTTTGTGAACCAGCTGCGATTTATTCGCTTCAGAAATGGAACGATAAATTTAAAGCACCCTATTTGGGACAGTTTTCCTGGTATTTCGGGTACACTCCAATAAACATCATTTGTTCAAACATTCAATATTGATAATTGAACTCACAACCTTAATATTATTAAAAACAAAATTATAACTTAAATAGCACCTGCTATTTAAGTTATAATTTTGTTTCGAACACCGTTTTGTTAATTTTCTGTCATGTCTAGTTGAGGTTACTGTTTACCAAATGTCTTCTTCACCACCCAGTTGCGTTAACTAACGTTTATAGTTAACTCAACTATTATAATGGTTAAATGATGTTACCAGCGATTGAATATTTACAATTGTGCGTGTTTTGAAGATAAAATACTTTAACCAAATGTTAAAATGGCATTTTAATAACCATTGGTTAGGGGTTTTTTCTTCAAAACGCGCACAATCGTAATTATTCAACAGCTAGTAACATTTAACCATTAGTTGAGTTATCTATCGATCACGCAACCGGGACTTAGTGTTAGTATAGACAAAAAGCCTCTACAAACGAAGAATCCACGATTCTAAATAAGGGTGCTACGACCAGTGAGCTGTTACTAGTAGTTCAATGGCTACGACAGCTGTTACGGACTACGGCGTTACGAGTCTAGTCTTTACTGCTACGACTTCTATACTACGACTTTCAACTTGATGCTAGGTTCATTCAAGAGCTACGGATTTTCGAGAGAGCCGAAAATACTCTCGTGTATTATTAGTTCGTTGCAAAACTATGGTCTTTTATAGAAATAAAAAGGAAGGGGAGGAAGGAAAACGCGACATATGAGTCGCAGTTTTTATAAGAAAATCATAA